>PVIC010047482.1:0-13846 GCA_004025085.1 Thryonomys swinderianus | reverse complement strand
TGTTTTTTTTTTTTTTTTTTTTTTTTTTTTTTTTTGCTTTTTTTGAGACAGGGTCTCGCGTTGTAGTTCAGGCTGGCCCTGAGCTCACCATGGTGCCCAGGCAAGCCACCGCGAACTCAGCAATCCTCCTGTCCATGCCTCCCGAGTACTGGGATTACAGGCGTGAGCCACCATGTCCGGCACTGTGGTATGCGGTGTTGATTGTTGGTGGGCATGAGTCTCCACGCCCAGCATTATATGTGGTTACCGGGGATTGAACTCAGGTCCTTGCACATGCGAGACAGGTGCCGGAACCACTGGGCTAACCCTCCGGCCCCAGAAAACCTATCTTCTTGAAGATAGAAAAAAAGTTACCATTCAAGTAGCAGAAGTCATTGTGGCCAAGCTTTGTAAAGTGAATTTATATGTCAAGAACTACAAGGCAGGGTTGAGAGCTCATTAGTAAAACATTTACTTAGCATACATAAGGCCCTAGAATTGAACCACAAAATACAAACAAATAAACTATATGTCTTTACACCCAAAACATTTGTTAACTTTTACATGTGTGGAAAAAGCAAACTTAAAGGTACTATTTCGAGTTTGCAATAAATATTCACCATATGATTAAATTTTGGGCATGTATATACTTTATACTTCCCGAAAGAAAGCTCTAGGTAGTAAAGACTAATCACATTTATTTACATATTTCCTTTAATTGTCTCATAAATATTCTTTTAATAGAATATATAAACACTGTGTTCTATAATCAGGTGTCACTGCATCTTAGCAATACAGGGGAATGGAATGGAATACATTCTTAGAATGGAATTCTGTATCAGATTACTCAGAGCAATGAAACTTTAAAATACACTAACCTGCTGAATAGCATTTGCATATATGCAAACCCCAAGTGAGAATCAAATGCACTGAAAGCAATTAATGAAAATAAAGCTGAGCCTACACATCTGCAGCTGTTAGGTCTAAATATTCTTCTCTTATTGTATTAAAGTTTTGTTACTTTAACATAATAAACAGGCAAAAATGCCTGTATTCCTTTTTTTATTTAGTTAACATAACTGACATTGAGTTATAGTACAAACTTAGGTTTTTTCTTTACTTTTTACATATTTATTTTTCAATAATTTTGAAAATTTTGTTTATAGATGTGAGGTCTAAAATGATAAAATTACCCAATCAATACAACTGGTTAAGAGAAAAGACAAAATCTGAGAATAAGTTTTTAAATAAATAGTTTCCTGCCAACTATGCTATTCTTCCTGTATAAAAAATCACTGACTCATCCTAAGATATTGATTGGCAGTAAGTTTAATGTTCTCTGTACCTTCTCTTCCATAGGCTATCCATTGAAAACTAAAAGATGACCAGTTCTTAAAACAGTAAATGTATAGTTTAATATAGTTGAAGTCAGGACTGATAATAACTCACAAATGAGATATGCAACAGCTTTTTGGAATAAATTTCTAACCAATTCAAATGGAGTTAGTCTTGCTAAAATCTATGACTTTTCATTGAAAATTTGCTTTAAATTTGACATGGCTTATCATTGAAAATTAAAGATATTTACGTTAAAATTTGTAGAGTTCTTCAGGAAATGTGGTTTTTACAAAAATGTTTGTTTACACATGTAGGTCAAAAATGTAATGGAAAATATCATGGCTGGATTGCAACAAACCAACAGTGAAAAGATTCTGTTGAGTTGGGTCCGACAGTCAACTCGTAATTATCCACAAGTTAATGTCATCAACTTCACCACCAGTTGGTCTGATGGCCTGGCCTTGAATGCTCTCATCCATAGTCATAGGTAAGGATCCTACCGAGATGAAAAATAATTTTGTATTCGTTTAGACACCAATATTATCATTCCAAATCATTTTCAAATTGTTCCATGTGTTACTTAGGTTTATGCTGATTTAACCATCCACTGGAATGGACTTATTAAAAATGTTCTCCACTTTTTATGTGATGTGCTGTTTAGTTGTTGAATGTTACATTTCCTGGAGCATTAAATAGGTCAGGCTAGAGGAAAGTGATCAAAATATTTGAGACTGAGACTCTAGAATATTCTGGTTTTGTTCTAACTTCATTGAGAAGGAGACTGGTCTCTTTGTACAAACAAAATAAATATGAGCCTAAACTATGGTTCTCAGTTTCATAGTAATAGTTGTAGATAATTAATTATCATTATTTTATAGATAATCAATACAGACAAATATTTACTTTATGCCATATGAACTTAGATAGCAATTACTATTAGTCCCTGTATAGTTTGTTCTGTTTCATGGTTAAAAGAATCTCTGAGCATCTTAACAATTGAGGCAAAGAACAAAACATAATCAGTCAGGGCTGGGGATTTAGCTCAAGTGGTACCACACCAACCTTGGATGCACAAGGGCCTGAGTTTGATCCCTGGTACCACAAAAAAAAAAAAATCAATTGTAGGACTCAGTGCTTGGAATAGCAAAATAAATAATTGCTCTGGAACATCAAAATAAACAAACTTTATACTTGCTATAAAACAAGTATATTCATGAAGAACCAAATATTTTAACTATATTCCATGAGACTTATTTTCTAAGATGACAAAACAGTTGCTTGCTTTTTCTGTGTAATGAATTTAAAAAATGAAATAATAAAAGGTCAGTAAAAACCAAAAATGTTGGAAATATACAACTATGTATGATACATACTGTAGAATTTATAATGTATTGATATATTCTATGTCTAATACTATGCTATATATGCTACACCATATTTATGTTATATGTATATACACCATAGCTAACATGTAATATACCGTATTATCGTATTTGTTCTAAGAGATAACTACTTTAGTACTACTATTACATTATCTCATTTGTCTAGCTCAAGTCAAATACATTGCTTAATTAACAGAGTTGAAAATGCCACTGGAGTGCACCTTCCTGATATTCAGAGCTGGTTATCTTTTCTAACTTTGATTTGATTTGTCCTTTTTATGAGGGAGCTACAATTTCCTATGGCAATCTTGCTTCTAAAAAAAAAATCTGAGTACAAAATTTTCATCATGACAAAGCTCAAAACAAGGTCAAACACACTCGAAAGAAGCAGGTTTGTTGGAATCATACTCCAACGCGGCCTGTCAACCACAGCCAGACAGGGACTCTGGCTGAGTGACTCACAGCCTGATTTCAGAAGGAAAGGAGGCAGACGTACGTCCAGTCAGAAGCTTAAGCAGAGTCATCAAATTGTTTTTCAGGGCAGAGGAAAATGTTGCTTCACAGCTTCATTATACTCAAATGAGAAGGAACAGACATGTTCACTCTGCATCCTAAGGCAGGGCTCATTTATGCAGCCACATGCTTCACAGCAAGGACTTGAGAAAATATTGATCTTGTTCTTCATGTACACATTTCCAGATGAGCATAAATATCAAGGATCAGGTTATGCGGTCCTTGTTGGCTCTTTAACATTTTCTCTTCAAGTGGAAGATTGGAATCCTGCAAGCATAAGAACACACTATGGTGGTTAATATTCTGTTTTATGATTACTGAATATATTTGCAGGTAATACAGTAAACATAGCCAGATTGCCTTCTCCCTGACCCATTCTTTTATCTCAAAATAACTCCAGTTATAGTTTTCCTCTGTTGTACTAAATGAATCATCAGGAGCTGTCGCTTTATACATTACACAGTTACTTTTCAAGAGGTTCTCCACAGTTTAATGCTCTTTCGTGAATCATCTGTTTGTCTTTGAAAGATGTTCATATTGTTTATCTAAAGAAAAAAGTGGTTGAACTTTCTGTTCCGAGGTGATTGTCACTGGTTTGCTTGGGAATGTCATGAGGTGTCCCGGTTTTTATATTTGAGTGACTAAGCTGTATACAACAAAAGGATGTCCTTAATATAGAGCACAAAGCTTGACAAAGGGCTTTGGGAATGGAAAGTTTTATGTTAAAGCCTAAAGTCCGGGACAGTGCATTTGAAAGGAAGCCAGACTGTATTTTTATAGGGAAACCCAACAATAACTGATTAAGAAATGTGCAGATAAAGTTTAGAGTTTTAAAACTAAGGTCAAAATCTCTTCTTATGAATTCATTATTTTATTGCCACAGTAAAAATACTTTTAAAAATCAGGTATTAGAAATGTCAGGAAAGGAAAAAAGAAGCGAAGCATGCTTTTAGTGTCCAAATCCTGTTCTCTAACATTCTTGTCCTTAGATTCAGCCACTGCCATCTAACTACCTTTTGCTGATGGTTATAATGATATATTATATATATATATATATATATATATATATATATATATATATATTTTATTTTGTGGTAAAATGAAATTTGACACACTATGTATTTGTTCCTTACCTGAAGTCTATAGGTTTTACCTCTCCTTCCCATCTATTTTCTAATTTAATTACTTAAATTTTAATCATGTTTTCCTATAATTTTTCCTTTAACATTAAATGATATACAAGTATTTCTTTTGAAAAAAAAATCAATCTAGTTGAAAAAGTACTTTTGACTGTCTGATATTAAGGATGAGGAAGGCATTACACTTATCTTTATATTCTTCCCTTTTTTTCACCTCTCATATTATTCTTGCACAAATATGAGAGATATTTTTTGCCCTTTATATCTCTTCTTTAAAGAGAACCATTTTTTGGCTTTCATCTGTAAATTGAAACTATATTACTATTATTTATAGGTAATCTTAAAGCATTGTAATAACAGCCAATATTTGCAAATAATGCTTATTTTCTAGATGCCATTTTAAACCGTTTAAAATTAATCATCCCACCTAGTTCTTGACATAGATACCTTTATCTCCATAGAACAGCTTAGAAAAACTGAGGCACGATTTATACATCTCACCTAAGCCCATTTTGCTAATACCTAAGTTAGGAAATCAGCTTCATTTAAAATCAGGTGATACCTGGCTCCATGTTCTGTTTGGAGTTGAGGTCTAGATTTCTTCTATAGTGGATAGTTTTGTAATTTGGGGGAATTTCAAAAATCAGAGATATCTTCCACAGTGTAGTGAGAAGCTTGCAATCCTTGTAGTTCAAGAAGACAAGTAAGGAAGATAGAAATTTTTACGACTACCTGGGCAACATAGCCAACCTGTCAAAAAAAAAAAAAAGAGCTGGGGCTGTAAATCAGTACAGAGACCCTAGGTTTAATCTAATATCACAAAAGAGAAGGAAATAGGGAAGAAAAAAGAGAAAAAGGATAATCAGAGATATTTGGCACAGTAATTAACAAATGGATTTTAATGATTTAATCAGGCGCCGCATGTGCACTTGTGTATGGCCCAGTGTATCTGAGGTCTCAGCAGAGCATACGTCTCAAGCTGTGTGGATGGAGAGATAGATTCACTTTCCTTTGATTAGGACTTAATTTCCTAACAACCTTCTGCTTTTTCCTTTGATTCTGTAACATTGACACAACTTTGAATTTTATTCTCAAATACCTGTCTTAATCCAAACCCAAGCCTACTTTTAAGGCTCAAACAACTTTCTTGACCTCTTCATATTTTAGAATAAATTTTATCTCATGGTAGGTCATTTTTTGGAGTTAGCTTATTATGATCCATTTTCCTCCTCCCTGAGTTGTTAATTACTATAGTATAAAAACTGCCTTTTATGGTCCCTTGTGTTTTCTATATTATCAAGTAGAATGATTTTCATATAGTCTGTGTTCAATGTTTTCATGGAGTTGACAAATGTTTACTGATCCCCTACTGTACACCAGAGTTTCCAGTAGTGAAAAAATATGGCAGACAGTCTATGTTTCTATTCTCATGCCAGAGACAGAGAGATATGATCAATTAAATTATATAATTAGATACATGGCAGTACATATTAATCAGACTGTAGTCAAGAGGAAAGAGATGAATGTGCTAAGATTGATTTGTGATATGAGATTTTAGCAGAATTCACATCATTAATATGATCTTTGAAGTGGAAGGGCGAGTATCTGGAGAGAAGAATTTCAGGCAGAGAGAACAGCAAATGCAGGAATCTATCTAGCTTGTTCATGGAATCTGAGGAGTGTGGCAAGAAACAAAATCATATAGTTATGGTCTGAGGCGTCAGACCATGCTGAGCCTTATAAATCACAGTTTAGTGTCTGATTTTTACTTCCTCTGTAGTAGGGTTTTTAGAACAAGGATTGATTGCAACTTTTCCGCAGCTCATCCTGGAAGTTCTTCTGAGAATAGGTGAACAAAGATAAAGGCGGGAGAGGAAAGAGCAGCTATAGAGCTGTCATAACCCCCACATTGTGCAACGGACCATCATGATGGCCATGGGGAAACTGAGAAGTTCTTACGTACTGGGTATAGTTTCGACCGTGTGATAGAAAAACAGAAAAGGTGACTGCAATAGTTTTCCTCTGGCAACTACAAGTTTGAACTTGTTAGTTATTGAGGAAGGGGAAACATTAAGAGAAATAAGTGGGTTTTGAGGAAAGTGATGGAATAAATAGCAGAAGTACAGTTCTGGACACTTGAGACTTGTGACTTAGTAGAGCTACCAAACATGCAGTTGCATCTTGTCGAGAGGTCAGGGAAGAAATACAGTACAGGGTTTTAAAAAACAGGTTACCTCTAAAGGCTGGTGTTTAAATCTATGCAATTAGATGAACTCATCCTTATCATTACACAAAGTCTTACTAATTATTTTCTTTGGAATTTTGTACTTTTCCGGGGTTATTTATGTACAGTTGACAAACTAAATGTATTTAAAATGTATAATGTCTTAAATATTCTTAAGTATGTTTGCAATCTGTTTAAATAAGACAGGTTTTTGAGCAAAGTATATAATACTTAAAAGACTGTGGTCCTTACATGTCAATCAGAGGGCAGAAATGAAGTGTATGTCATAGAACATTCTAGATTGATTTCTACTTCTATTTATGTGTGTATGTATTTATTTCAGGCCAGATCTGTTTGACTGGAATAGTGTCCTTTGCCAGCAGTCAGCCACCCAGCGACTGGAACATGCATTCAACGTTGCCAAATGTCAGTTAGGCATAGAGAAACTGCTCGATCCTGAAGGTTAGTATATTTCTGGACGACCATTATTTTGAGTATGGTGTGTTTGTCACTGTGTCCGAGGCCTGACATTCATACACACAAAAAAGCAGAATAGAAAAATGTGTACCTTATGTTTTCCTATATTCTAAGTATACTTAAAATATTGTCCTCTTATACTATATTATAAATTCTCCCCATCATTTTAATTCTTAAACTACAAAAACCTAATGTTGAAATACAAAACTTTATGCAGAAACTAAGCAAAAGAAAAGCCTTTAGAATGTGCTTAGGATAGACCATAACTGCACTTGAATACATCGACACCCAATAATTATAAAATGTTAATGTTTGGGCTATTCTACCAAGAGATTTCCTAGATTAACCAGCTATAATTAATTAGCTACTCCTGCCAATTTCATTCGTATACTCTATAAAAGCAACGTGGCTTACTGTTAAAATAGGAACTCTATTCCTGGCACAGCTTCTGTTATAATTTCTCACTCTGGAGAGGTCCTCTATTGAGTCCTTATTCATTTTCTGCTTCTTCAGTCGACATGCAGCACTATATTTATATTTGTATCACATTACTGTTATTTAATTTTTATCCATATTACTCTGGCACTACATAACCCTACTTTCTAGGCATGCGGATGAGATGAATGATGGCATGTTTGCTTCTCACCTTCTAACCCATGAGAAACTTCTTGGCAGGCCGGTTCAAATGCACTTGCAACCTGTTCTCACTTTGCTGTGGATTCCTACACTCTAAAAGTAGATGTTTGAAGAGCAAGTAGTGAAACTGATATCTGCACTATAACAGAAGTTGATATTTAGGTAGAAATTGCAATACAATTGAAGCAGGTTATTGAATAGTCTTTGAAATATTGAATCAATCCAAAAACCAGAGACCCTTAAGTACTGGTGGCAGGATTCATTAGGAAAGACTCCAAAATGACTTCAAAGACAGCCTTTCGTGGCTGAGCACTAGGGTGCCATAGCCTCTGCTCAGACACACCACCATGAAGGGAAACCCCCACACTTTCTGACCTACAGTGTAGGATGTTTGATTGGTTAGGAATAGGAAAAGCATTTTTTATCATGCTGAGGGTCAAAGCCAGGGCATTGCATATGCTGTGTAAACACTCTGCCACTGAGAAATACCCTGACTGAGAAGCACAGTTTGAATGCCATTATTTTACATTTCTGATGGATTTGTTTCAATTGAACGCCATCATAGGTTGAGAAGCATCTGTTCTTGCTCTTGATAAGCAACTATACTTGGGAAATTATACAATAGCAAGACAAATGTGAGTTTGTGGGGTTCAGTTTATTAGAAATAATTCTCATCTTTTGGATAATGCAAGGCTGAGAACTAACTCCTTCAAGTCCTCTTTGCTGCTTTTGGGAGTAATCACTGCCCCTTCTTTCCCAGGTTTTAGTTGCTTAAGAGAAATGCTGTTAATTGTATTTCCTCATTTTGCAGCATAAGTGCACTCTGCCTCACTATTGATCCTAGTTGCTGATTTATGTGTTTTTCTCTTACTTTTTGGGGGTAAAGAGAATAGTTGTAATGACAATGTGGAGTCGAGAAACTGAAGATAAGATCTGTGATCTATGGATTTGAAAAATCAGTCTGTTGATGCTTTTGTTTTGCCATATAAATTTGCATGTGTTATTAATTCCTATTATCTGAGGTATATGCTCTGGTTATTTAGCAATAAGAGTGGGTTTAAAGTAGTTTTTGAGGCTGAGGGTAGAATATTTGTCTAGTGCACAGAAAGCACTAATAATTAACTTAAAATAAATAATTAACATGGCATTTGAAGCCTCTATCCCTTTTGAATCAATAGAATAGGCATTTCTTAGATGGATGTACAGATCAAAATCCAAAATAGATGATGAATTTATAAATGAAAAAATGAATTACCAGAATAATCTTCTTGTTCTAGAATGTCTGATGGATATTGTGAAGGAAATATGCGAAGGGAAATATGGTGGAGGAGTGAGTAATGAGGGGTAGAGAAAAAATGTGATGGTAATAAAAAAAGGGAAACAATGCATATGTATTGTGGGGCTGAGGGGTTGTGAGGTGGGTAGGGGAATGGGAAAAATGAGAATTAACTGTGTCATATACTGGTACAAATTACCAATATTGAGTGTGATCAAGATGTGTATATACAATGTACCAATAAACATAAAAATTAAAAATATATATTTTAAAACCCTGACATACTCAACTCTACATACACGTCTACATAAAGAGTATGTGAGGAAATGGACTTGTATAGGCTTTAGGAAAGCTACCATACAATCTCAAGTTTGAGTATTTCAAAGTCACCCAACTATGATGTAAAATATGTTTTGATTAAGAGATATCCAAGTACTGGTTATAGTTGCATTTTGCTGATAAAATCTTAGATCTGAAATCCATCCTATTTATGGACTCTATTCCAATTTAAAGAGCATTATACCTCCTAAAAAGTTTTACTGAAGTTTATCATGACTGTCAGTAACATGAGATTCAGTATAAATCCTGTGTTGTGTTTTTAGATATGTGTCACTTTCTGCTAGCCTGTTAGGACAATATTCAAATATACGTTAAAAATTTATTGCAAAGTGTTTTTCAAGTAATGGCATCCACAATGGTTACAAAGTAAATATATTACAGAGATTTTTATTTTCTGATTTATTATTTACAAAAAACCCCAGAAGAACATCTCTTAGTACCACAGGTTTAGGGTGTTCTTCAGTGTAACTAATGGGACATTCATGGACTGTTTTGTGCTGGATTTCTAATTGCTATATTTTCTGTTTGATTGTAAATTATAAAAATATACAGATAATATCTAAAAAGTTCACATTTTATTTAAGCAAGTAGTGGCTCCTTAGCTTATGTACCTCCATGTCAGCTGTTCTTCAAAGCAATTTTCATTTCATATCTAAATGCTCCTAAGGAAGTTAATGGAACATTCTTTTAATGATTGGGAATATTTATATTACTGATGGATAGAAGTTAATATCTGATACTATTTTAAGGCTTTTAAGCATACGTTTTATTGGCTGCTTTGATTTATAAATTAAAAAGTCGTTGAAACAGTAAAGGTTCATATGTTGCTTTCATAGATTTTGCAATGCTTCGTTTGGCCTTATCTGGTATTTTGAGACCTGAAGTTTTATTTTAAGTAGAGCTGGCTTTTAAAATAAATAGCAGTGGGGATTTGCATAAGCAATTTGAGGAGGAGTTTCTAGTGTGCTTAAATGTTAACATATGCAAAAATAAGTATATTGAAGTAAAATGATTTAACAGTTTGTTCATCTTTATTCTCACACATATAAAAGAATTATGTTCTTGGAAATATGTCCTCCTGCAAATCAGACAATTCACTTAATATCAAGATTTCTCTGTAAGATACACACTGTATGTGCATGGTGGGTTATGTAGACATTGTTTGCTTCCCTGACTTTCAAACCAATCGGTTTGTTTACCAATTCACAACAAGTCTCTATATTAAGAGACTTTATCAGTTTTTCCTTGTGAACAGCAAAGTGAAGCTGCTCTCTGTAGAGGAATAAAACAGAATCAGGGCTAAAACACTGTGCCTGTTTCAGACGACTTTTTCACATTACTGCAGAAAGCCATTTCCATTTGTAATATTCAATCTGACATGGAAATGTCCTTATTTATTTACGAGAGTAACTTTGTTATTTACCAGAGTAACTTTAGAGTGAAAAATGATTGATGACAGTTAAATTTTACTAACAACAACAGCAGCAACAGCAAAGGAACACAGAGACTTAGGAGCAATTTTTGTATCCTCAGGATGACATTTACAAACCAATTAGAGTGTGGTTTTAATCCACTTCATTTTGACTTCATGAGGATGGTGACACGGATTCTATTTTCTGCTTGGCTAATCCCTGCATTGCTCTGAGTTGTTTTTCGAGGCTTATTTTCCAAGAATTAGCTATGTCTATTGGAAAGTTGTACAACTGAAATGACTGGTTTCAGGCTTAACTGCACAGATGCAGGTTTTTCATCTTTAACAACATTCAAAGAAAAATACATAACATTAGCTATAAAAGACAAGACAGTTTAATGCCGGACGTGGTGGCTCACGCCTGTAATCCCAGCACTCGGGAGGCAGAGACGGGAGGATTGCTGAGTTCGCGGCGGCTTGCCTGGGCACCATAGTGAGCTCAGGGCCAGCCTGAACTACAAAGTGAGACCCTGTCTCCAAAAAGCAAACAAAAAAAAATTAAAAAAAAAAGACAAGACAGTTTACAAAGTCCTTCATTTTCAGTTTGATATGAGAAAGGATCATTTTTGTCCATCTTTGTTGCAATCATCATATTTTGATACCATAATGACAAGAAATGATGGTTTATGCAAGTTGAAAAGGAAAAGGTTATACTATAAGAACTAAAAAGGACTGCTACTGATTTTTTTAAAAAAAAACAGAAATTTATGAACATGAAAATTCATTTGATATAATTTAGATTGATTTTTTTTTTCTTTTGAGACAGGGTCTCGCTCTGTAGTTCAGGCTAGCCCTGAGCTCACTATGTAGGCCAGGCAAGCCTCGAACTCAGCAGTCCTCCTGCATCTGCCTCATGAGGGCTGGGATTACAAGTGTGAGCCACCACGCCTGGCTCACTTAGATTGATTTTTATAAAATGATTGTAGAATAACTTATTTTCAGGAGATACAATGAATGTGGAATATATTGGGATTCCTCCCATGTATGGCATTTTAACTGGGATGATATATATCAACCACAAAAAGATAAAATACGGATTTGGATCCAAAAATTTTCTGCTATTCCAAGTGTTCTTTTTTCCATACATTAAAGTCTTAACAGTATATATGTGAATAAAAATGACTTTTTCCTTTTTTGATGACAAAGTGACTTACAGATAGTATGAATTATTTTGTCATTTTGTATGATTCATTTCTGTCATTATCCCAGTAGACTCATTCCAAATACTAGCTATTATCTAAACCAAAATTCTGAATTTCTCAGAACATTTCTTAAGCCTATTTATTCTGTTACGGAAAATAGAAAGTATCATCACCTCCTTAATAGATATGATAGTATCAAAATAAAGTTCCAGTTGTCTCAGCAGGAGATCATTTTCACTAGGGTTTCTTCTTTAGAAAAACATTAAAATTTCATTTTAAGCCAAATTATATCATTTAATAATGATAAATGTAATAATGAATTTTTTTTTTAATTTTGAACTTTCATGAATTGCAGTTGAAACAATGGAAATGATAGCATTCCATTGGAAATGACATTATTCCATTGTCGAAGGAAAAGGGCACATTAGTAAATGTGGTGTTAGCATCTTATTTTCTTAGTGTATATTTAGGACAAGCTTTCAGAAAAGAATTCAGAAAATACTGTGTCATGTAGTCTATATACTTTTATTAAAATTGCTTAGAGAAAATGCTAGCATGGACACATAATGAGGCTTTCTAAAGTTCATGGCTGCTGTGGAAATTCAGAGAAATATGATTAATATTTTCTAGCCTGTGTATCATTGAAACAAGCACCCCTATTAGAATATCCTGGACAGTTTTAAGTTTTATCTTGAACTTTATTGTTTTACACTTCACTTAGGTAGAGCCCAAAAGATGGCATGCTTAGTTGTGAGTACCCACTACATTCAAGTGTAAGAAAACTGTACCATAATATCTGGGGGTACCCTTAGGTCATCATGGCTATGAGAGAAAATAAATATTTAAGGGGCAACACAGTAGTATTTTTTTACATGAAAGTAACATATAGCAAAATAAATAAAATAAGTCTACTTGGATAAAATATATGAATAATGTAAGAAGATGATAATAATATAATAAGGCATATTAACATATTAATAGAAAATGAGGATAGCTATGGGCTGGGGATTTAGCTTAAGTGGTACCACACCAACTTTGGATGCATAAAGGCCCAAGTTTGATCCCCAGTACAGCAAAAAAAAAAAAAAAAAAAAAAAAAAGGAGGATAGGTGTATTAGATTGATATGATAGTAGAGAAGACTATATTAACATTAAAATATCAGTGTAACAATGTCTTGTTATCAAATGAGGAACTCTAAATTGCTTTCCATGACAGAATTAAAAAGAAGTAGATATGTTAATTCATATTTCCCAGATGCCTGGAGAAGGTGAGGAGGGGAGGCAGAGAAGAGAGGATAAAGAAAGAAACAGAGAAGGGCAAATCTGATGTCTATTTTTGATGTCTTATTTTCTACATTATTTTCAGTTCAAGTACTGGAGGAGAAAAAATATTTTCAAGACAATTTGAACAAATATCTACTAAAGTGCCTGAAACTATTTGGAAATTATTTTCTTCCTACTTAGCCATTTTAGTTTTACAGGTGACTGAAGTAAATGGATGTAACTCTTCCAAATTGAGCACTTAGACAATGAGGGGAGCTGCAAACACAAAATATATCTGTGTGTCTGCATAGCCTCAATTCTAGTATGTCCTTTAATTTTGCATGTTTTCTAGCCTTTCATATTCTTTTTTATGATTTGCTACAGTTTAACTTCATTGGAAAATAGCCAGTTTTTGCCATCTAAGAGCTGATTAGAAGAAGTTCTATATAAGTTTGTTTAGAATAGCTGAATAAAATTCTTCACTACCTAAGTGGGACTTGCTTCTGAATTACTATTGAGAATATTTGCAACTTTTTTTAAAGTGAGGAAAAATAATGTGCTAGGGCTACATGATCACAAGGAATATATATATATATATATATATATATATATATATATATATATATATATTTTTTTTTTTTTTTTTTTTTTTTTTTTTTTTTTTTTT
>PVIC010047480.1:0-13876 GCA_004025085.1 Thryonomys swinderianus | reverse complement strand
ACTTGGTGTGGGAATGTGATGAGGGGAAGGAATAAATATGATACAGAAAGAAAATAAAAGAGCATGTATAGAGGGGGGGAGGGGGGAGTGGGTAGGGACATGGGTAAAAATGAGAATTAACTTGTGGCATATACTGGTACAAATTTCCCAATGTTATATGTGATTTTGAGATGTATATAAATTGTACCAATAAAGAATTCAATTAAAAAAAAAGAAAATGTAGACAATACAGGGAATTAATAAAGCCAATGTTGACTCTTTGAAAAAAAAGACTTAATATACCATATCAATCAAGGGGTAAAACACACCTCAATCTTCTGAATGGGTGTAGCAGAAGCACTTGACAAAATCCAAAATCTGTTCATGATCAAAAAGATTAAAGATCCTATGAGGACATACTCATAAGTGAAATAAATAAGTTAAAGATGTGTAAATACTGTATCTTTTCTCTGGTTTGAGAACCTGAATCTATAAATGAGTTGTAAAATGTACGATAGATATTGTGAAAGACAAACTATCAAAGGGAAAAAGTTGGTGGGGTAAGTAAAGGAGGGAAAGAAAACATGTGATGGTAAAAAAGGAAACAAAGCTTATGTATCTGGGGGGCGGGGAGTTGGAGGGTGGGCAGGGGAAGGGGAAAAACTGAGAATTCAGTTGTGTCATATACTGGTACAAATATTCAATGTCGATTGTGATAATGATGTATATATAAAATGTACCAATAAAGTCAATTTTTTAAAAAGATTAAAGATCCTAGGAACAAAAAATAACTTCATCAGTGAGATAAAATATTTGTATGCAAAATCTGCCATTTCATATTATACTTCATGCTGAAGGACTAAAATTTTAATGTGAAATAAGAATCTTCATTATCATTTTCATATTTTACTGTAAGTTTTAGAGCAAATACACAAGACAAGAGAAAAGAACAATCTAGAATTAAAAGGAAGAATCAAACCACATCTATTATCAGGTATATGATCCTGAACATTCTAAGGGATTTAACAAAATATATTACAATAAATGAGCTCAGCAAGGTCCAAGTATAAAAGATGATTATACGGTCTGAAAATCAGATTTAATGAAGAATTTATTTATAGTAGCATGAAAAGTATAGTATACTTAGGAAAATTTAAGAAAAGAATGAAAGAAAAATGTACTCTAAAAGTAGTAAATAGCGGAGCATCATAGCATACACCTGTAACCTCAAAACTCAAGACGTTGAGGCAGGAGGACGATCCCAGGTTTGAGGCCAGCCTAGACTACATAGTAGCTTCATGAGTAGCCTGCATTACACACCAAAACTCTTCATCAGAAAAATAAAATGGAATGGAATAAAGTGATAAAAAATTGTGGAAAGAAATTAATACCAAAACAAATGGGACATCACCCCATATTACAGATCAGAACACTTAATGGTGCCAAATGATAGCACTCTGAAAATTGATACACTGACTCCCTACATATCCAACCAAAATACCACTTCTCTTGTTCTACATATTTCATGCATTAAATACTTACAATTAAAGTTTTAAAAAGGGAATCCACACTCTTTGGAGTCATGCATTTGAGAAGATCTTGCTTCCAAAAGATATAAGAACCTGTTTCCAAAGTGCATAAAATATTCTTACAACTCAATACTATAAATCCCAAAAAGGGCAAGTTGTCCAGAAATGTTTTTGTCTGCAAAAAACATGCTAATGGCCAGTATGCACATGACATGCTGCTCAACATCATTAGCCACAGGGAAAATAAAATCCAGTCCCCATAAAACAGCACTTTATATGTCCTGCCATGATCAGAACATAGTAGAGAGTAACCAGGGTTGGCAAAGATGTGGAGAAACTGGAACCCTTATAAATAACTTGTGGGAAGGTTAAGTTTCAATACAAAACATTTTTGCAGTTCCTTAAATATAAAGTTTACTTATGACCCCAAAACTCTCCTCCTAGATAGAGGTACATATGGACTGGATACAATGATGGACGCACAGAAGAGTGGAACAATACAATGGTAGGAAGGAGATTACCAGGAGAGTGGTCATTCCATTTTTCATGAAAGTATAAAAATAGATTAATGTGCAAAGGATAGTCTGTATGACGTACTGCTGAAGCAATGTTCAAAAAATTAATTTCAGAAAACTTAGACAAAAAGTGAAATAAAAAAATTAGTAGATGACATGACAAATTAGGGGTACTTGAGGAAGAGCTTTTTTTTTTTTTTTTTTTCCTGCTTTTTGCTTTTAGAGACAGGGTCTCGCTTAGTACTTCAGGCTGGCCCTGAGCTCACTATGTAGCCCAGGCAAGCTTCGAACTCAGCAATCCTCCTGCCTCTGCCTGCCGAGTGCTGGGATGACAGGTGTGAGCCACCACGCCCCACGCTGTGGTATGTGGTATTGATGGCTAGTGGTCGTGAGTCTCCACGCCCAGCATCATATGTGGTTACCGGGGAACAAACTCAGGACCTTGCGCTTGCTAGGCAGGCACTGGAACCACAGAGCTAAATCTCCGGCCTACTTCCGTGTGTGTGTGTTTGTGTGTGTGTGTGTGTGTGTGTGTGTGCATGCACGCGCATGTGTGTGTGTTTTATAATACCTTTATTTACATGTCCAAATTGTAAAAGGAAAACAATGCTTTTATCAATTTATTATGAGGTGTGATTGAAGAATACAGTGAACATTCGAATTTCAAATATTAAAATAAAGGACACATTGGAATCATTCCCCCCAAATACTTTCTCCACTTGGAATACATTTATTCCATCATTCTTGCATTTTCTGAAACAGTTCTGGAAGCCCTTTTGTGGCTGCCTGTATATCCTCAATTAATTCAAATAGTCTCCTACTATGGTCATTTTGATGTTGAAGAAGTCAAAAGTCACACAATTACACATTTTGGTCCTCATTTACAGTTTCTCATATGAGAGAAACAATTTGGTGTTTACACATCTGTGTGCTATTTATTGTACTTAAGAGTATGGTTTCAAGGTACATCCGTTGAGCTATAAACGTTTCTAGTTTATCTTTCTGGTGAGTAGTACTCCATTTTGTAAGAAACACATCTTTATCCACTCACCAGTTGATGGGCATTTGGGCTAATTCCAAGATTAAACTCTTAAAAACTAAGCCATGTGAAATAGGAAGAAAATGTTCAAAGCGGAGGGAAACTGGGGAGGTGAGAAAAAAGAGAAAGGAAACAAAGCTATTGTAAATAGGGAGGGGTAGAAGGCTTGGAGGGAGGGCAGGGGAATGGGGACAAATAAGAACCAAGATATATGCACACAGGCATAGAGGTACAGCTGGAATGTACCAGTAGACTTAACGAATAAAAAAAAAATGTCAGTGCTATATGCAGTGGATGAGGACAAACCACATAGACACTAACAGGAGAGCATAGACATTCACAGGAGAGGACTTCCAGAAATGCTTTGCAAAGTGGCAAGAGTGACAAAATAAGTGTGTTCAAGGGCTGGAGATTCAGCTCAGTGGTTCCAGTGCCTGCCTTGCAAGTGCAAGGTCCTGAGTTCAATCCCAGTAACCACATACGATGCTGGGCGTGGTGACTCGCGCCCACCAGCCATCAATACCACATACCACAGTGCCAGGCGTGGTGCCTCATGCCTGTCATCCCAGCACTCAGGAGGCAGAGGCAGGAGGATTGCTGAGTTCCAGGCTTGCCTGGGCTACATAGTGAGCTCAGGGCCAGCCTGAACTACAAAGCGAGACCCTGCCTCAAAAAAATAAATAAATAAATAAATAAATAAATAAATAAATAAATAAATAAATAAATAAATAAGTGTGTTCAAATCAAAGGAGAGTATTTTGGGGGAGATTAATGGCAAAACTTGCACTGTAATACTTTCTATTAAAATGAAATATTTGTTGTATATTTTGATAACCTCTTCTAGTAAAAAAATCTGTTGTAATCTGTGTCATGGAATAAGCTAAAAAAAGAAGCATACATGCAACAACTTGGGTGTATGTCAAGGTCATTATGTTAAGTGAAAAAATATTTAAGGTCACAGAATCTCATGTACAACATTCTAGTGATGAAGAAGAGATTAGTGGTTCTCAGAAATTAGGAACTTTTTGGGGGGAGTGAAGGAACACATAGGCATTATTTATATAAAGGTATAAGACAAGGAAATCTTTCTCTTAAGAAGGTAATTTTGCTACTTGATTGCAGGATTGGTTATGTATGTCCATATGTTATAAGATAATGCAGAGCTATACTATTATTGTTACACCAATAATAGGTCCTTGGCTTGGTTCTCATGCCTAAATTACATCAGATGTACCAATAACGATAAAAATTAATAAAAAAGATATAACTGTTGTGGGAAAATGAAGAGTACGCAGGTCTTCTTTGTACTGCAAATTCCTGTGAATCTATAATCATTTCAAAATTAAAAGTCATCCTAGCATAAAATTCTAAAGCTAATTGATTGTGTGCATGAATTCATTTTTACATAACAAGAATGTTATATATATTGAATAAACAAGTGTTTGAAGTGTGCTAAATGTATACAAAATTTGTGTAGCTATATACTTGTGTTTGTGTACAAGGCTACAAAACATGTAATGCCTTATCCATATTAACTTATAGTAGTTAAGATTTGTGCATCAAGTTATTGCTATTTTGATTTTACTTTAAATTATAAATAAAAACATGGATCCCTTATGTTAAACACAAACTAAAGTTAGAAATGTAAAAACAAAAAATCAATGAAACCTTGGTTTCCTTTACTTGCTGTCAGAAAAAAGCCTTTCCTAAAGCAGTTTGTGGCCAAGTCCTTCAGAATGTTTTCCCAGAATGTTTCTACTCTGGGAATTCTCCATGTGTGTCACTAGTTTCAGAAGAATTCTGTGAAGCAGTAACATCCCATCGTCACGCCCATCCTTGGTGTCTGATGAACCCGATCCGCTTCCAAGGAGAATCCCTTTGGGTACAGTGGACCAAATCTCTGCTAACCCCTGGTGCATTTTCTTACTAATTTTCCACCAACAGGTCTCCCTCCTACATCCTGGCTACAAATTTTGTACTTGGACATACTCTGTTCAGAGTATGGCTGTATACAGAAGTCTGTTTCCTAAGTAAAAATCTGAACAAAATCTGTTTTTGATGTCATAACCTCTGTCTGGTTCTGGTTTATGGTTATGCCAACGACCTTTAAAAACCAAGGGTCTCAGCCAGGTGTGATGGTCCACCCCTGTGATCCTAGCACTCCATGGGGCAGAGGCAGGAGGATCACAAATTTGAGCCCAGCCTGAGCAACAGAGCAAGGCCCCTTTATCAAAAATGAAGAGTATGTAAATAGATAAATAGATATAGATATGCTGAGAATGCAGTTCAGTCTAAAGAGCCTAGATTCAGCACCCAGTACTGAAAAACAAACGAGGAAACAAACATCCTAAACCTCTCTAAGCCTCGAGTGTTCTGACATCTTAAAAAAGTGTACCATTAGAATAAGAAACAGCAGTGACCTTACTGAAACTACATCTATGTTTAATCATTGCTGACATAAACTCAGTAAACAGGTAAGAGCTTTAATGTGGATACTGTTATTTTTTTTTTCTTTAAAAAGAACCACTTGGGGGGGGGCGGAGATTTAGCTCAGTGGTTCTGGTGCCTGCCCACTAAGCACATGGTCCTTGGTTTGATCCTTGATAACCACATACAACAATATTGGGCATGGCGACTCACACCCACCAGCAGTCAGTACCATATACCACAGTGTGGGGCATGGTGGCTCACACTTGTCATCCCAGCACATGGGAGGCAGAGGCAGGAGGATTGCTGAGTTCGAGGCTTGCCTGGGCTCCATAGTGAGCTAAGAGCCAGCCTGAACTACAAAGCGAGACCCTGTATCAAAAAACAAAAAACAAAAAACAAAAAACAAAAATAAAACCACCTGGGATATGGCTGCTATTAAAACTTCCATCTGTAAGATTTTTTTTTTTCGTAGCTTACTTCAAAGAATCAATTGTTGCTTTCCTCCAACAGTTCCTAAAGTTGTTTTGGGGTCCCGTTATCAACTGGAATTCTACATCTTTCAAGCGGCAGCTAAGAGTTCACATCCCACAGCAGCAGCAATCAGACATATAAAGTTCAGAATGCTAAGAATCCAGGGAAAAGAATCCTGCAGTCTTAGAAAAGTCTCATTCATCAAAATAATAAAAAAAACATCTAGGAAATCTGGGAAAAGAAAGATAAAATATTTAAAATATTTAAGATACTGACCAAGCACAAGGTAAAGTTTGAGCAGAATGCTGCTATGAGGTGAAGGGATATCTCAAAATGGCCCTGTCAATGAGATGTAGCATGAGCCATGCTGCTATGGACTGTGTCTTCCAGCCCTGGTGTGCAAAGTGTGGGTCCCCTGCGCATGCTCCTACTGTAAACACAGAACCACAGCTCTATTTCAGCCATACCTCAAAACAATATTCCTGTTAACAGGACACCCAGATAATTCCTGTGGGTACTAAATTTTGAAAAAACAGTGGCCTAAAGATTCTAGAATGAGCCATGTAATAGTCATAATAATAGTCAAATTTTAATATTTTTAGAAGGGAAACAATATTTATATATGTATCCCCATATATACTGTTTAACAGTTCAATAGCTGCTTAAAAATGGAAAACATGAGGTCTAGTGGTGAAGATATTAAGAATGCAGAAACAACAGAGCATGGTCCCACATCTCTACAAAAATAAGAATAGCAATATGCTTGCAGTTGTTTACACTTGCCTGAACATGAAAAATATTTTTAAGTAATATGCATGAGACAAAGTTAATAGTTGCTCCAAATGAGATGGGAAGTGGGGCTTTCGTTCTCCACTTCCAGATATTATCAAATTGTTATTAAATTTCTCGTTACACAACTATGCTTCATTTCACTATGTAAGCTGAGAAATTAAATTTGGTTTATTTAAAAATCAATTAAAATATAATTTCAAAAAGTGATACTATGAGATGTTGAAAATCTCATAGAGTTTACAAAAGCTCCTGTTAAAATCATAATGGGACAGCCAATTAGTATTATTAACATCATCAATAATAACAAGCAGTTACTGACACATGCTTAGCTAGTAGGTGGTGTTTTCCAAACGATCATCTCATGATCAGTTTCAAGGCAAAACTGATATGGAAGTTAATAATTTCACTCACAGATTTGTCACAAAGATCAAATAAAGCAACATGTTAAAAAATGACAATGAAGAGTGTTGGAGAAGATAAACAATGAGATCATCATAGCATGAGTTATTTAATGAAAAATGACTTATGATACAGTACTAAGAATTCCAATTCTTCCTACTGTGTACCATAAAATCACGATATTCAGTGTCTGACCCAGATGAATATCATGGCAATCTTGGATGATCTAGTGATAGCAAACATACAAAAAACTTATGGATACAACCATGATTTTTCTATATTGCTAGACATCTCAGATGAGAGATTTGTGAGGGGCAAAATAGGGAGGGAGTGGCACATCTTTACAAATTTAGAGTGCATCCCACCATATTTGGTACTTTATCATAAAGCATTAATTTCTAATGAAATTTGTGTAGCTTCATTACATAACCCATCCACCTAGAAATACAGCAAGAAGCACATGGGAAGAAAAGAAAGCAGATAGTCACAAGGAAGATGAAAGTTAATTCCTTTCCCAAGTATAAGCAAAGTAGATAGTTAATGTATCAAAAAATAAACTTTACAGAATGTAAATGTAGGAATAAATTTCTGAATAACCTCTACTTCTGAGTGAAAAAAACCTCATGTCTATTGAAAAATAAAAACTAAAAAATAATAACATTTTGATAGGTCTGGCCAGCTCAGAACAAAGCCAAAATGGTGTTCCCATCAAGAACTGTCCTTCTCCTTCCCACAATGCCCTGTTGCCTGCCTCGTCCGCCACACCCGAACCCACCAAATAAAAAGTTTGACAACTAGTCTCCATCCTAGGCTGTATATAGCTGCCTGCATGCTTTCCCGCTGCCCACCCCCCTCTCCCGGTCTTCAGAGCAGCCTGACGGTTGACCCCTTTCAATAAAGCCTACCAGAAACCCGAGACTCGGCCCATTTTATTTTCTAACACATATAACTTATGTTGAATGGAAAAGATACTGAAAAGGTATAGATATTTTAGTAACAGCCACTTAATAAAAATATCAACGCAATATTCTGATAATTTGAGAAAGTTATGTTACTGTTAGCCTCTAAACATGAATGGATGAAATTATTTTAGAAGTCCTCCTGTAGAAATGATAAAAAGGAACCAGGATTCAACTCAGTGGTGCCTCACAAGCACGAGGTCACAAGTGAGAGAAAAAGAAAGAGAAAGAAGAAAGAAAGAAAGAAAGAAAGAAAGAAAGAAAGAAAGAAAGAAAGGAAGGAAGGAAGGAAGGAAGGAAGGAAGGAAGGAAGGAAGGAAGGAAGGAAGGAAGGAAGGAAGGAAGGAGAGGAAGGAAAGAAGAGAAAGAAAGGGAGAGACAGGGAGAGAGAGAGAAAGAAAAAAGAGAAAGAAAAAGAGAAAGAGGACAAAGACGATTTTGAGAGATCAGAGATGAAATACATTGTAAAATATAATAATATTAATTAGTATTCATTTAAGAGCTGTGAACATAAGAGATCGTGGACTGAAGTGTGATATAGTGGAAAGCAAATATTAAATTCACTGAAAATCCTCCTTCTAATCCAATCCAACCCATACTGGCAAAAGGGTAGAATTTTAAAACATAAAAAAAACACACACACATCGATACCCTTTGACCCATGGGAAAAGTAAACAGAATGAGTTTGGGAAGACCTCATTTTTGGTTACACTATAAATTAAAAGAATACCATTTTATGTGAGACTTTTTGACAAATATTGCTGAATGATACACACAAAATTAGTATCTTTGGGACCAGAGACTCAGGTCAATGGCACAGCAACTGCCTGACAAGTTGGAAGTCCTGAGTTTGATCCTCAGAACAAAACAAACAAACATACAGAAAATAGTATCTCTGACTTACTATTGGGAGTGGAATTATTATTGAGAAATTGAAATTTAGAATTTTGGATCATTGTGTCATTCACTAGTTAGGCTGGTAAATTGTAACTACTATAAAATTATAACATAATAAAAATTTTAAAATCATTTGCTGTGGGATATTAAACAGCTCAGTCTATAAAAGTCCTCAGTTTTCCCATATGGTAAAGAAAATTCTGAAATTCCTCAGAAATAAATAATAACCCATATTTGTTCATTAATGATCCATATGACAAGCCTTATGCTTTAATTGAAATTTGACTAGTACATTTGAAACTCAGAAAAACTTTAATATTGAAATCATGTCATAAATATATTTGGGAAAGTGAATGAAACAAAAAGAGAACATGCTTCTGAATGTTGAAAAATGCTGATTAAAGTAGTTATCATTATATTCTATACCCTATCAACATATATTTACTTATGCCAATACTCCTTTTCAGTAAACACAGTTCCCTAAACACCAGGAAGTAGTTATAGACATCTTTTTCCTTGGAAGTATGAGATTAACCATGAATGTTATTTATATTCTTTTCCTATAAAACAAAAAAGTTAACCAGATGCATGTGCTTCTGGTAGATGCAAGTACGACTTAGGCCAGTAACATGTAGCGACAGACACAAAACAGAAACAAATTCCCTTGTTCTGAAAACCAAGGCCATGAAATGGGGAAAGGAATATGTCATCCCTGAAGCAGAGAGGATTCTCTTTTCTTGCATCATGTATAGCTCTTCCTGATGTGATAATTTGGCATGTGGTATCATTTAAAACAATAATTCATGATGTAAATAAATGTGCAAATTAATAGACAAAGTAAATAAAAATGAAGTACATATATAGAGATCAACAGCTTCCTCAGGTACCAAAAAGAGTCTGTCCATACCTTTAAAATAAAAGTCTCAAAAAACAAAAGTCATGCTTCCTGGAGGTCTATCAAAAAAATATTTCTTGAATCAGTGAAAAGTTCACAAAATAGAAAATATGATTCTAACTGAAATTTCAAAGTTACAGTTAAAAATACTAGTTTCAAGTCTCAAGAACTGAGAAATTAGAAGACGGACCAAATCAGGGCTGGGAATCCAATATAATCCCTAATTCTGAAAACAACTTTGTTCCCTCACGCAAAAATCATATAAGTAACATGAGTTAAAGAGTTACTTATAAAATATTTGACATAAAAACTCCTTTATGAGGAATGATTTGACTCACAGTCAGCAAAGGAAAGATGAAAGAACAAGCATGGGGTGACATTTGTGAATGCATATGACAAAAATCTTACATGTATTTAACTAGACCTTAGTCATTTATTTAAACACAAAATGTTTAATATTAAAGTATAAGACCTTTTCCTCCAAAGACATAATAAATTCTATAAAAATTTAAAAAATTAAGTAGAAGACAGTTAAAAGGGAATAAGAAAATGCCATTGAAAGTAGGGTGCACTAGAGGGAGACTATGAAATAATTTCCATAATTATATCACTATTTAATGATATACTCTCCCCCATCTCAACTAATGAAGCATACTGTTAGTAATGTGAATTAATACTTTTCACATTGTGCAGACCTTAAGCAAAACATGCAAATTCAGCAATAATTAATCATTTCATAAAGAGGTATGTAAATTTTTAATATTGGCAAGGCAAAAACCACTAACAAATGTCTTGAGTAACTTCTAAGGTAAGGTGCTTACCTCCATGATAAGATACATATAAATATTGATGATGAATATCATTTAAACCTAATACTCTTCTTATGAAATTATGGAGGTAGCACAAAATTCTATGAAGATACAGTGAAGAAACGTTTGGAGAATATTTCTGCAATCAAAAAAGGAAAGAAACATACACAAATGTGAAACATTTATTTTTTTCTCTAATACATTACACTTCCTATTTGTTTTGTTCTGTTTTCCTTTGAGACAGGGTCTCGCTTTGCAGTTCATGCTGCTCTGAACCCATTACGTAGCTCAGGCAAGCCTTGAACTCACAATATTCCTCGCCTCTGACTCCTGAGTGCCCGGCATTGTGGTATGTGGTTACTGGGGATCAAACTCTGGATCGTGAGCTTGGCAGGCAGACACCGGAACCACTGAACTAAATCCTCAGCCCCTAGAGTTCCTATTTGAAAACTAACAATATGAGAGTATTATTCTTTGTAAAACACTTTAAAAATACTTTTCATGTGATATCAACACAATTTCGCTCATCATCTCCTCCTAACAGTATCTTAAGGGACTGTTATGTAATAGATTATTATTCTTAGATTTACCACTGACATTCTGTAATAAAAACACAGATGTTACCCACTAATTTTAAAAAACTGATGTTATTTTTAACCTCTAAACAGCAATGTGTGGAATTGCACCAGAAATCTATGACAAAAATATAAGGTATTTGTCACAACCAGATTTTAAATGCCATCATTGAAACTTAACAGTCATTAGAATCAACTGATGCTGCTCAAGAATTGAGAGTATTTCTTAAACAGAAACAGTATTACACAGGATACGTGAAAATGTGTATTTTGCATACAAACTCAATCATGTCATACTGTATCATTTTTAGACCCTCAAGCTATGTAGACAATCACACCTTTAGAGGGACACACCACAAAAAAAATAGAACACTTAATTTCATTTTTCTTGGTTTAGTGTTTTTGAAAGAAATAAAATATGTTGAATATTAATGAAGTAGAATCTCACATTGTTAAAAAATAAAAAAAACTGATTCACGTATGCACAGAAGTTCAGGTGTTGGAAGGTTTGAGTGAGATATAGTTATTACATTGTTTACAAGGGGTGTGGTTTCTTAAGAATTGAATCATTTGACACTGCTCACTCTTTGTTGGATCATAGACACATTCTTTACTGTCTAGTATCAGTGCACTTTCCTTGTTATTCAAATATGATTACTAGCTGAACATCAATAATATATACAAAGTAAAATTATGGACTTATGCCTCAAAAAGGAGAAAAAAAACCAAGGCAAAATTTATCACTTAGCAGGAATTTTTAAATGTTTCTTGCCACAATTAAAGGCTGTTTGATAGATATTAGTATTAAAATTAGATATGGAAGAGATTTACAGTGCATTATTTTACTCATTGTAAACTACTAATATTTTGTGCGGTTAGGTACAAATATATTAATTGAAAATTAAAACTAACTCGTGTCATACACTGGTACAAATTCCCCAACGTTTTGTGTGATTCTGAGCTGTATATAAAATGTACCAATAAGGAATTCAATTAAAAGAAGAAAATTAATAGAAAAATGTCCTTAAAAATAGTATGTGCAGACAAAACATTTAGCATCAAGTACCAGCACTTCCCACTACGTAAAAGGTAGTAATGAAAGTATTAGCAGTTGCATTAGTTAAAAAGTGTTACTAAACAAAAGTATTCCCTTACAAGTTTTATTTCAGATTAATTTGTATTTGTTTGAATACAGTATGTTTTTAAGTATTGCTACCAGTCCACTATATTGGATAAAAGTGCTATTAACTTTCCTAACTTCCTATGTTCAGCCATTATAATGAGATTATTTGCTATCAATAAAGTTTTTCAAAGATAAAAGTAAAATCACTTCTCTTTTTTTACAAGCCAGTAATATTTCTAAAATCACCAATGCTTTCTCTATACAGATTCAGACTGCTCAATTAATAAAATATTAATAATTCCTATCGAAATGTCTTAGTGCTTACTAACTAGTAGCCTGGTGCTTAAGCTGGTACTTATCTGTATTTGTGGATAATTTAATTTCTCTTAGCACCATACAAAAATATTAGCTGCATAGCACAGAATTATGAAGTTTTAATGAAGCATCCCTTTTTAAACACATATCTGTCTTATGAGTAATCCTGACCCTCAACTCAGAAATTACTGTTAATCACCATCTCATCACTGTGAGTAAAGGCCTGACAGCAACCATTTTAATGGACAAAAGGGTTGTTTTGCCCAGTTTCATTTCATGCTCATTTATTTCATCCTTTCTGGCCAGTAGTGAGGAGAATATCATGACCAGGGAGCACATGGTAGGCCAGAGCTAATCATTCCACAGCAGCTGGCAAGCAAAGAGACAGGGAGCAGCCAGGGGACACAGTAGGCACTTCGAGGGCACACTCCCAGGGACCTACTTTCTCCCACTTGGCCAGGTCTCTTAACATCACATTTCAGTATGAAGTTCTGAAGCTGTGGATGAACTAATCCATTGATAAGTGTCCTCTAAACTAACCACCTCCCAAAGGTTCCATCTCTGCTGTATGGAATCTATGAGCTTTGGGGAGATATTTCAGGACCACATCATATCCAGTGACCAAACAAGAGCTGTGAAAAATGCTTATTGTTAGAAAAAAATCAAACCGCCTATTTTACTACCTATTTCACACAAAGATTACAGGAATTTCAAATACTAATCCTGTCAACTCGTATCTCTCACTGCTGCAAACTGATTCTTGCTACAGACAACTCTGATATCCCACCTGCAATGTGAATCCAGTGGCACCTACTGAGACCAACCAAAGAGAAGCAGGTGATAACCGTACGCAGATGCAGGCCATGTGGATGTATGTTTGTTATATACTAAACACAGACAAAATTATATTATTAGTTAAAAGTAATGCCACAGGGCCAGAGGTTTAGCTCAGTGGTTCCGGCGCCTGCCTCGCAAGGGCAAGGTCCTAAGTTCAATTCCCAGTAACCACATACAATGCTGGGCGTGCTGACTCACCCCCACCAGCCATCAATACCACATACCACAGTGCGGGGCGTGGTGGCTCACCCCTGTCATCCCAGCACTCGGGAGGCAGAGACAGGAGGATTGCTGAGTTCGAGGCTTGCCTGG
>PVIC010047479.1:0-13859 GCA_004025085.1 Thryonomys swinderianus | reverse complement strand
TCCAGGCTGGCCCTGAGCTCACTATGGTGCCCAGGCAAGCCGCCGCGAACTCAGCAATCCTCCCGTCTCTGCCTCCCGAGTGCTGGGATTACAGGGGTGAGCCACCACGCCCAGCATTATATGTGGTAACCGGGGATCGAACTCAGGTCCTTGCGCTTGCAAGGCAGGCGCCGGAACCACTGAGCTAACCCTCCGGCCCCTCATCTTGTTTTTTTGTAACCTGCACTGAATACTGTATCCTTTGGAGCTGCTACCCCACCCACAGAGAGGACAAGCCGAAGTGAGCAGATGTGAAGTGATATCTTCCTCTTGCAGACAGTTGTGCAGTTGGGCTGCCATACCCCCTCTCCATATTGGGAGGCTGGCAATGCAGCTGTGTACCATCTGCCAAGTCAGGACCCAATTCCAATTTCAATATTTATGCTACCCTTAAGAAATTTTTCCATCCCAAAGAAGACTCGTGTGAAAAGAAAAACACTGCTCAAGGAAGGGGATGGGGTTGGGGAATCAAGCTCTCCAAGGTAATTCTGTTTCAAGTTTGGAATTAAAACGAAACAAAACAACAACAAAAAAAGTGAGCTGGGTGGTCAGTGGCAGGTGCAGTGCCTGGCGATCATGTTCTCATATTCCTTGAAGTGCTGCATCCAACCAGAGGATGTCTCTTACTTATCTGCCCAAAAAGGGTCATCTCGCTGCACACAGACACCTTAGGATCTAGAGCTGGCCCTCAGGAATACACTCAAGGTCACGCATTCAGGAAGTCGGCCAGCTTCCCCATTCTGGCCTGAAATATCTTCCTTTCTTGCAAGGTCAGTTTCTAGGCTGGCAGAGAGAGACAGGAGACGCAGGGAGAGGGAGAAGGAGAGGGGAGAGTGGAGGGAAAGGCTTGCTTCCTTCCTTCCTGTTTTTAATGGCAAAACAATGGCTCTTTGGTCAGCTTCCCACTAACAGGAGGTCTGTTCTCTTTTCACCACTTTCTGTCTGGGCTCTAAAAATAGAAACAATTAGAGAAGTCTGCCCATCACTCTGGTCTTTTTCTCATCTTCATTTAAATTCTATTGGCTTTATCTCCTGTAATTTCTGAGTGAGCTGAAAAAGCCTCTGTGGAATCTGATTAAGTATGGCATATATGTGTATGTATATGTGTGTACACATTAATACATATATGCGAAGGCATGTTTGCGTGTAGATACATACACATAAGCATGCAATGATATGCGTGTATAAGTGTTCATGTGGATGTATGTGTGTGTGTATCCCTGTGTATATACACGGGTGCATGTGCATTTGCGTGAATGTGTGCACTTATGGGTTAGATCAAGACTGTGCCCTGAAAGCCTCATGTGCTCAGAAGCAGGGATTTAAGAAGGTGATTGTGTCATGGGAGGGCTACCACCTCGCTTCCTGTTAGGAGGTGGGACCTGGCTGGGAGGAAGTCGCTGGGGTTATGACCTGGAAGAGTGTGCATCCTCCCTTGCTCCTCCTTTCTCTGCTACCTGGCCACTGTCACGTGAGCACTTTTCCTTTGCTTAGGCTCTTCCACTGTGCTGATGCAGCCAGAAGGCCACAGAGTGAAAACATGAGCCCAAATAAGCCTTTCCCCTGTTAAGTTACTGGTGCCAAGTGTGTCCCAGCAAGCAGAAAGTAACTAAGACGTGTGTGTGTGTGTGTGTATGTGTGCGCGCGCGCGCGCATGCATGCACACACACAGGGTACTCACCTGCACATGTAGAGAATTTTGAAATTAGGATATGTGCTGGTTGTTCTTCTCAGGATCAGTCTCAGATTTGCTCTCCAGCCTTGTCCACTCTACCTTCACTGCTAGGAGCTGACCTGCTCAACCACCCACTGGCCCTCTGCTCTTCAACTTGCTGTTGAGTTAGGCCAGCGAGGAGTGTTGGTGGTTAGTAGGTGGGGAGCTTGGAGTGTTTATCCCCCTGCCTTTTGTTCAGGGCATCTCCAGTGGTCCACATTCCTTAAACACTGCCCTTCCAAGAAACCTCTCTGTCAGATTGCCCTTTCCGGGGTCTGGTCACTGCCCTTTATTTAAGTCACTGTATTTTCCCTGCTCTCCTATGCCCTGGCAATAGTTTTATAAACAGTTCTCATTAGACCTTTTCAAACAATCCCAATGTATTCTATATGCCTTCTGTTGATATGCTAATTCATACAGAAACTCACATTAGCTAATTTCATCCTTATTTCTTGTGAACATGTTCCTTCTTTGGTTCTAGGCTGTGTGGCTCCCTTCTTCATATTTAATGATGTATGAAGAGAGTTGTTCTCAGATGCCTTCTTCCAGATTTTAGCTGGAGAAGTCCATTTTACTCTACCATAAGGGCCAAAGGGTAGAGGAGTTCTGAGGTAGAACTCTGTATGTTGCATAATTTTAGTGTCATCTTGAATAGCACATGGTGCTGAGAGTTCAGTCAAGTGTCAGTCTAGATGCCCTTGAAAAGGCAGCTTTTAGATGTGAGCTACGTTCTTATCAGTAGACTTTGTGGGTAGGCCTCTTCTAACCAGCTGAAAGCCTTTCATGCAAAGATTGAGGTTTCTAGAAGAAACAATTGGATTTCAAGGTGGTGCACCAGAACACTTCCCCATTTTGCAGCCTCCTGTGTCCATAGCAAAGGGAGCGTGAACTGATCATCCACTCTCCTATAAGTTTCTAGGTTGCTGAGCAACCCTACAAATTTCGGCTTTCCCAGCCCCAGAACTGTGTGAGACAATTCCTCAAAATAACTCTTTCTCTCCCTCACCTATTGGATTTGTTTCTCTGAAAAGTGCTAACAGCTGTCCTCTCCATTACCTTCTTTAATGGCACTCAGGGATGTCCTCTTGCCAGATACCTGCCATAGGAGTAGAGACGTTTATTCTCAGGAACCTGGGAGAGGAGGAGTAATGATGTGTGATAGTGAATTTATAACATAGCTTCATACTCCTGAAAATGTAAAAATATAGTCATGCTGGGGAATTTGGAACCCTGGAGAACAGAGCCATTCCCTTTATAGACTATCAGATGCCCAGACATCAGTGGGGCATCTGACAAAGGAGGACAAAAACAGCAGTGACTCAGTGAGTTTCTGGAGCTGGCTGGAGACTCAGAGAGGCTGCCGAGCAGAGATGAATGCTTGGGGTAGGAACCCCTAGATCTACTAGAGCCCCCCCCCCCAGCTTGCCCCTCTTTTGAGAAGGCACAAGATAAAACAGTGGAGAGGGAGCTTAGAGTTTGAGTTTCTGATGCCACTTCACATTAACAGGATGTTTCACTGTCTCCTTCCCTGCAGGGACTGGTACAGTGCTGTACACCCAACAGACACACTGGGTGCTGCTTTCTTTCAAGCTGCCTACCTGGGACATGGAAGTAGAAACTTCTTTAAATTTTGCTTTCCTGCTACATCATAGAACAAAGGCATTCGATACAATTTTTAAAAATTCTTCATCTGATTTTAGAAATTTCAAGTGATAGAAATCAGCCAACCCCCTTCAAATGGCACCAGATCCCACTGTCCTGGTCAGATAGCACACAAGAGCCAGTGGAGGAAGAAGGCCTTATTGTAGTGGTTTGTACATCCCTGCAGCTTGCAGGAACAAGCATATTTTAGGGGACAGAGAAGACTTTGGGAGTCCTACTTTTTCTAAAAAAGGCAGCAAAATGCTGAGGAATACTTCATTTATTCTTAACGAGCCACCCATCCTTTAGAATTGAGCTCAGGGCTTCCAGGATTCTAGACAAGCACTCCACCACTGAGCTACACTTCTAGCAAGGGAATACTTTATTCTCTATGTGACTTGCCTTCTACAAGGTCATACCTGTTTCTTAGGTTTCTCCTGCTGCCCACCCATCTCCTGCCCATAGTATGAAAGTCAGTGGTGTGTCCTGCTCAGGGAACCAAGAGAGGATCTGCTGGAGACACAACTTTTGGGTCAGCTGAGGCTGAGCAAGATGCTTCTGTTGGTGAAATCCTAATCAGCCTAAGTTTGACCAGTTCCTCTAGTTTATGGTACTCAGCAAGCACTGGGACAGGGCAGGTACATGGCAAGTACTAAGTAAATGTTGCTGCATGAATGTTCTAGCTGTGGTGTGGTGAGCAGAGGGAGTGGTGGGAAGGTCTGCACTTGCCTCCTGGGTGGGTTTGCACTTTCATTTCTCTCTTCCTAGGTGTGATAGGCATGACCTGAGGACAGTCTACTGGCACTTGACCCATGGTATTCTACCCTGTTTCTTTTCCTCTGGGAAGAGTGTGGAGCACTATCATAATTGACTTTGAAGAGGCTATTGCTCTGTCTGCATGGTGCAACATAAGCATCAGTAAATGTTCTGTGAAATGCATGAAGAATGAAGGGGCAAGTAGGGACCTTGTAAATCTTACAGTCCAGGAGTTTGAAAGATTTTTTTTTCCAAGCCATAGAATATCCCTATCAAACAAAAGTTTACATGAATGCTAGTATATAAATCTAACAGAAGCATGTCTACTCTGATCCAAGTAATAGGAGGGAGCATGGCTCTGGGGCATTTCTAGCTCTGAATCACTTTTCTTTTCATAATCCTTCCCTCTCTTTGCAAGTAATCCCACCATCTAAATATTTAACAACTTGCTCTGTGGTGAGGGAACCTTTATTTGTAGCATTTCAGATTTTCACGGCACGAATATTTCTATTGATTTCAAGTGGCAAATGTGACAACACTGAAGTCAGAGTTGGAATATCACTTATGCACAACATTACATGTTTTTTTTACTCTAAACCTATAATTGATGCAATTGAGATTAAGAATATAGATAAAAGGACAATCTGGTAAAATAATTGAGGGATAAATCTATATTTTTTACCTTTATTTTACTATAATTTACTTAATGATAATTTATTGTCATTTAATATTTGCTAGTTGTTTCAATGAACAACAGGACAATAAATCTTTTGAAAATTTAACAATTGGCTATCAAGAACTATACCAGCTCCTCCAGCACGCCACTGCTGCTGGGGGCACTTCTCATAAACCAAAGGGTACAGTTTGAACAGTGAATTTTATAGGATTAGAAAAATGAGAGGTTGTAGCTTTCTCAGAGTTAAAGAACTGGTTGAAATGTACTTTAAAGGTAGACCTTATTCCTTCCCCTATGGTACAGAGCGTGCCCTCCTCTTTCTCAAGACACACAATAAATAGAATTAGCAATATTGCACAATTCCTTTGCACCTAGGTAAATGGAATGCAAGTTCAAATGACCTGTGCCAGTTCTAGACATGGCTAGCTGTAGGACACTCAGTTTGATCATATGTGGTTTTTTACTCTCATTCCTAACTGAAGGTTTAGATAAAAAATACACCTCCCATGCCAAAGTTTCATCAGTTTGAAGGGGCTTTATCTCAGGGGCATTATCTCATTGGTGGGTTGATCCTTTGATGAGTTTATGGCTGGAATGTACTGTGAGGAGGAGGGACCTATTTGGAAGAGGTCAGGAAACAGGGTAGTTTGTGTGTGGGGGTAACCTGAGAGGGTATGTTCTTGTTCTTGATGCATCTCTTTTCTTTTTACTTTCTCACTGTCCCTGGTAGCTAAGTTTTCCTCTGTTGTGCTTTCTACTGTGCCATTTCTGCTTTGGAGCTAATCAACCATACATGGAATCTTTTGAAAACTGTGAGCTAAAATAAACCTCTCATCTCCTATAAGTTTCAGATGTCAAGCATTTTGTCTTAGTAACTCCTAGTCCTAGTGACTAATTCACCTACCATGTGATAAGAAATGGAGGGATATGAGGCCTTAGAAGGTGAAAAGAGTTACACACTAGAAGAAAGTTGGGTCTCTAAGTCACTGGACAAGAGCCAACTAAAATAGATGCCTGACTAGGATCATCCATAGTGGATTTTGTGTGAGAAATAAAATTTTATTGTGTTAAGTCACTGAGATTTTGGTTGGTTGTTACTGTAGCTAGTAATCCTTATATTGACCAACACATCTTGGAACTATTCAATGCAAGATAGTATTTGCTCATGGGAAGTAATATTTTTAAAGGAAAAGAAGTAAGAGGGTCAGGTAGGGAGAGATGTTCAGGGAATAATCATCTAGGGGATGGAGAATTTTGTGGAAGACTCAAGGACAAGCACAGGAAAATGACAGAGTCTATGTCTACAGGGTTTTGGCCAAATTATGACAGTAGATGTGAAAAATGATGCCAATAGTAACATTGGCAATTGTGATGGGTCTTGTCTCTTCAGATGCAAGGAACTAGCAACAGTATGAGCCAGTTTAAGCTTGGAGAAAGGACCTTTTTTTTTTTTTTTTTTTTTGAGACAGGGTCTCCCTTTGTAGTCCAGGCTAGCTCTGAGCTCACTTTGTAGCTTAGGCAAGCCTCAAACTCAGCAATCCTCCTGTCTCTGCCTCCCGAGTGTTGGGATTACAGGCGTGAGCCACCACGCCCAGCACAGAAAGGACCTTATTTAAGTACTTGGCAGGTCAGTATCCAGAACACCTGGGTATCACAAAGATTCAATCTTCTGTCTCTGTACCTCTCTTCATATTGGATTTATCACAGACCACATTTATCTGAAATAGTGAGCCTTTCCCACATCCTGGATTTGCTGTTACAGGCCAAATCACAGAGATTTAAACTGGCTTCTCTTTGTCCTATTTCCACACAGACCAAATTTGCTCTCTTTGGAGTATAAGTTCAAAATTGAAAAGAGAAACTAACTGTCTCTCCTGGTTGATCAGAAGTCTGCCAGCTCTAATCTGCTATGGACAGAAGGAAAAGTATATAGTTGCAAACATGGCTGCCATGGACCTCCCCTCCAGGCTGAGGAGAACGTTTTCTGAGAACATAACATGAGTGCTGACTGGCTGCTGGCTCCTGAATACTTGCAGGAGAGAGGAGTAACCTCAGAAGAAGAGAGGAAGGGTTGTGGCTATGTGCACATAGGTTTTCTCCTAAACCTACCAGTTAGGTAACTTCCTGCAACTCCCTGAAGGAGTAGGGGATGGGGCAGGAGAGGCATTGCCCTGAGGAGCCTCCTCCAGTAGATGAATTCCATCACCTTACAATATTGTGTGGGAAGTGTGAGCTGCAGTGCCTGACACAGAGTGAACAGTCAGTGTAGTTCAGGTCACTCCTCTTTCTCCTTCTACTGTTCTCTCCTCCCAGCTCTGGTCTTTCACTGAGAGTAACAGTGCCATATGGAGCCATATTAGAGCCCGAAGCAAAAGGGAAAAAATGCAGTGCTGGTTCTGTCTTTATTTTGTTCTTCATGAATGACTTTCACTAATTTTGACTTTTGAAATACTGCATATTTTAACATATTCTTTTTCTTGATTACTGAGTATTTGGCACCCTCTTAAATTTTGGGCCTGAGGCAAGCGCCTTACTCACTTCACCCTGGTACCAGCCCTGCTTGTCAGAGGCAGTTGAACAGTAAGCTGAGAATATTTCCTTCCTCAGCAGCCAACTTCTCTTGACTTTTTGGGTTAAGATTTAATTTAAAGCAGGCTTGAAAACTAAAATGAAATTTTATTCACATAGGCTTTTACATGCACAGAATACTATTGAAAAGTCTTTGAAGAAACTAATAATTACAGTTACTTCTAAGGAGAAATGGAAATGAAAAGGGAGGAGGGGGACTTGTTTCAGATATATATTTTTAAGGAAAAGATTTTTTCCATATTAAAAAATACTTTACTAGGGAATAATTTGAAAATACAGATAAACTACAGTCACAGGAAATAAAATACAGGAAACAAGCTACTATAAACTTTCATTATCTCACAACTGTTAATATCTTAGTGTTTATCTTGTTCTATTCATATACTTAGATTCTACAAATACAGTATTTTCTTTGAATAGTATTTTATGGTCTTCTTTTTCCACTTAAAGCACATTGGGCGTCGCTTTCTAAGTTAATAACTATTTCTCTGCAGCATTATTTTTGGTGATTGCCTAACATTTCATATTGTGAATGTATCATAATTTCTTTGACCCAATTCCTGATTACTGGGTATTAAGTCTATTTCTGAGTTTCCATGACTTTAAAAAGTGTTGAGGTGGGGCTGGAGGGTTAACTCAGTGGTTCCGGCGCCTGCCTCGCAAGCGCAAGGTCCTGAGTTCGATCCCTGGTAACCACATATAATGCTGGGCGTGGAGACACGCCCACCAACAATCAATACCGCATACTACAATGTCGGACGTGGTGGCTCACGCCTGTAATCCCAGCACTTGGGAGGTAGGGACAGGAGGATTGCTGAGCTCACGGCAGCTTGCCTGGGCACCATAGTGAGCTCAGGGCCAGCCTGAACTACAAAGCGAGACCCTGTCTCAAAAAGCAAAAAACAAAAACAAAAACAGAACAAAACAAAAAAGTGTTGAGGTGAACATCCTTGCTATGCAGTCCTAATCCCTTTGCCAGAGTGAATTCCTCCAACGCTCCAAGCAAATACACTCACTTGGAGGTTTTTACATGTACTTCCAAGGTATTCCAACAATGTGTTCAAGTCCTACTATTAGTTTAAAACCTAAAACCTGGGTGGCCTGAGAAGAAAATGAGGTAGATATAGTTAAGCCCATGTAAGCAGAAAATGACTGTAGTACTCTCATTTTATGGTAAAATTAGTCATGTTGTTAATGATGTCTACTATGGAGCACTGGAAGCAGTATGGAAGAGCTCTAGGAAAAAGTTGGGGCTAAGAAGCCAGGGAAACAGAAATTGGATTATAAAGAAGACAATGACTCCTGTGGCATTTAGGGTAGAGTGTCAACTTGATCAGCTTCCAAATCTACCCCAGGGGTTGGTGGACAACACTTTTGGGTATGTCCAGGTGGGTCCTGGAGATGTGGCCTTTGGGGTCTATATCCTTGGCCCCTTTGTCTCTGGTGCTGTTCTCCTGCTTCTGTTTCCTGGCTGCCATGAAGTTTTTCTCAGCCACACCCTAAGCCATTTTGTTTGGATCCAGCCATGGTTTGGACCCCCTGAAACTGAGAGCCAAGTTACACTTCTCCTCCTTTGAATGGTTGGTGTTGAGTATTGTGTCCTTGCAGTGGGAAAGCAAATACAGCCCTCTTTATCTCCCTTAGTGGTGGCAAAGAGACCTTTTCCCATTTATTCCCAAATTCTTCACTTTGAGTTTTTTCTGGATTCTTCCTTTTCTGTCAAATTTTAGCTATTTAATTCCCCTGGCTTCCCTAGGAAGCATTTAGACAATATGAATCAAGTGGTAGTATTCCCTTTGTACAGGAGTTGACAAGGGCATTTCTTTTCATAGCTGCTACAGGCTACTTTCCCAAATCTCAGATGTAGACATTCCACAGTGATCATAATCATTATGGTTAGGAGAACTCCAAAAAGCCTCCTGTCCGGGAAGCTCCATTTCAGACTAGCTCTTCTTTTTCTCTCCATTTCCAGGGACTCAGCTTGCTTTGTGTCTTTTGCATAGCTGTCACAGTAGGTTCTACCTCTTGGAGTTTTCTCTTTCTGAGTAGAGAATATTTTTTAGAATTCTATTGTGACTGTCTTACCTTTGGGGTTAAGAGAAACAAAGAGATAGTTCACTTTATGCACTCTGTTCCTGGAAATGTTTTCTCTAAATATATCTTGTCTTGGGAAAACATCGAAGTAAGGCTTTTCTGTTATCCTGGGTTCAAATAATAGCTCCAAGGCATCATGAGCTCAAACCTGTTTCCTGTGGTCCATATAAACCAGCAAAAGAACATTGTGGTTTGTAGAACCACCCCTGGAGTAAAATAAAGTTTTGCAGTTTGAGAAAGGGATTGGGAAAAGTCCACAGGCACTGATTGTATCTGATTCATCCTGCTGGTAGACTTAGCCTGGAAGAATGAGGAGCCTGTATCCTGTCCTTCTCCTCAGGCCTTTTTAGCCTCTTGCATCAGGCTTCTTGTAAGCCTAGATCTGGGAGTGCCTTTTCCTCAGGGCCTGGAACAATCAATACAGGCTGGGAGACTGATGATGCATTTTCCATCTTTTTCTTTTGTTCATGCACAATTACAATAAATAGCCTTCTTTTCCTTTTTAATTGCTGCATGTTGCAGAGTGTTCAACCCAGATAAGCCATTTGAGTGGACCAAGGAGAATAGAAATTGGCTGGAAATGATTGAAGTTAGCTCATTGACAGCATTTTCCAGCACTTGCTAAGAATGTCTCTGGAGGAGGGCCTGTCTTTCCAGCTTCCTATTTCCTACTGTTTCTGAAGCACATTATATTTCTTATTTTAAGGGATTTAAAAACCACTAGTTAAATAGAAAATAGGAAGCTGGGTTATAAAATCAACAATCATGTCTCAGGTATAAAGATTCTGGCCATTTTCCAAAGTTCTTGTGTGATTTATATAGAAATTTGAATGGGGCTACTGTGTTGTTTCTGAGAAACTCTTCCCAGACTCTCATGTTAGAAGAGGAAGATGTTTTCCTTTATTACTAGGGCCTAGGATTGAGTTTCTTAGTGTTTCCCCCCTCTTAGGCCAGGAGTTCATCCTCAAGCTCTGAGTCCTGGAGATGCACGTGGTCAGAGCATCAGGAGCACACACCATTCTCAAGCAAAAAATGACCAATAGGAAATGATTCTTTTTTTCTTTGTATTCAGAAAGCATTAAGTTAGTGGACAGATTTTTTTCCACTTTAAATTTCATTTTCTTAAGCCTGTGACACCAGCTCCACCACTTATTTGAACTAGAATCTAGTTTTAGATGGTGTCTGATACTGCAAAAAATTTTATGTTGAGCTATATTATATTAATATGCCCATATCTCATGATGCTGCATAAAGAGTGCCACAACTGATAGTCGCACAGCCATAAGGGACACATTTGAGTAACTCTGGAATAGATCATCTTTTTTTTTTTTTGCTTTTGAGACAGGGTCTCGCTTTGTAGTTCAGGCTGGCCCTGAGCTCACTTATGGAGCCCAGGTAAGCCACCGCGAATTCAGCAATCCTCCTGTCTCTGCCTCCCGTGTGCTAGGATTACAGGTGTGAACCACCACGCGTGGCATTGTGGTATGAGGTGTTGATTGTTGGTGGGCATGTCTCCACACCCAGCATTATATGTGGTTACTGGGGATGGAACTCAGGACCTTGTGCTTGCGAGGCAGGCGCCGGAACCACTGAGCTAACCCTCCGGCCCAGGAATAGATCATCTTAACTCAAGCAAGGCATTTGCAACTAAGGATGGTGAGTCTGTGTCAAGGTATGCAGTTGTACACACCTTCTGTTTGTTTCTAAGTGAAGAGTATGCAGACTCGTGCAGAAAGGTGAGTCACTGAGCACTCTGATCTCTGCTTTTTAACCATTTCATTTTTAGCCACATTTTATTCTTATTACTCTATCATTTCCTAAATTCAGATTTTAAGCACATAATTTTTTCCAGCTCATGTATTGCTATACTTTTCTTGCACAGAAACCTCCTCTATCACAGCTCTTTGGCTTCATGGGGACCCTTTGCTACATTGTTTGGGTATGTTAGTGCCCTTTAACTCTTATAGGAGTTTAATGTTTGGAGTCTTATGTTAATAAAATTGAGTGGGGTGGAAACCTAGTTCCACTATAGTGCTTATAGGTGGGGGCTTTGGGAAGTGATTAGAGTGAAATCCTCATGATTCAATACTATTGGCTTTATGAGAGGAAGAACAGGAGTCTAAACAAACTTAGAGATACATGTATACTCTTGCCATGATGTACAAGAGCCTATGATATACTGGCTGGACTTCTAGCCTTCCAAACTGTGAGCAAAATAAATCTATCTTCTTCATAAAGTAGACTGTCTTGAGTATTTTGTCACAGTGATGAAAAGTTGACTATTCTACCCTTCAGCTTTTGACCTCTTCATTTCCAATTTTCAGTCAGCACCTGCTTAGCTTTACTTTCTGCCTAGCCCAGCCTAAATTCTGAGGCCTATCATCATAATAACTTCACAAGTAGCTTCAACTCCTTTATTCCTTTCTCTTCACTGAACTTATAAAACTCCTTTGTTGGATTTGTCAGTGCTGCTTCTCTTTTCTGTGCTGAGCAGCTGAATATTAACAGGAGAAAGTCACTAAAGTATTAATTCATGATGGTATATTTCAACTGGTCCCTCCTCAGTGCCTATCAGCTCTAGGGTGTCTTTCTAGTGCATTTACTCTTCACTTCCCAAGATAACCATTTCACGCTTTCTCCTCTCTCTTTAAACTCTCCATCCTCATATTCCACCCTTATTCCCAGTTGTTGATCTCAGTCTTTTTTTTGGAGGAATAGAAGTTATTGTGCATCAAGTCCCCATTGAATATTCAAATTCACTGGCATCAGTACAGTCTTTTTCATAGAGAAAGAATCTCTTCCCTATTTAAGGTGAATTTTTACTCATATGCTTTGGTTCTGTATCTCTTTAGTCTCAAAGGTTGGATTTCTTTGTATATCTTTGTATACTTCTTTGTATATCAGATATCATGTGTCTTTGCATCATTAATTTCTTCCTCTGTATTAATTCATGTCATAACAACATGCTCTAGCATCTTCCAACTTAAAAAAAAAAACAAAAAGAACAATAACCTTTCTCTAATCCCAGTGCAGTCTACTATTTATGTTTCTGAGTGAGGGGTGAGTTGTTTAGTTCCACACATTTTCTCCTCAACTCATTCTCATCTGGCTGCAGTTTCCACATGCTACTGAAACTCTCAAGGTCGCTAATAGCTTTCTGGTGGCCAAAACAGTTCTCATCTTGATTTCTCAGCAGAATTTTACACTGTTGATTTTGCTTCTTTCTTGAAACATGAAACTCTTTGTGGATTCTGTTGCTTCTTGACCCCTAATTTTCTTTCTGACCCCTGGTCTATTCCTTATTCTTTTCTTTTGCTGTATTTCCCCCTCTAAGTGCTGGACTTCTTTGAGTTTGGATCAAAAGTTTCTTCTTTATCTTGCATACATTCTTTTTCTAGATAGTCTCATTGTCATGACTTTAAAATGCCACTTATGTCCTGACAGTTAGCAGATTTATAAATTCAGCCAAGCCCTATCATCTGAATGCCAGACTTACACATCTAGCTGTCTACTTCACCTCTCCTCCTGAATATCCCACTGACATGTCATAATGTGTCCAAAAGGGAACCCTACTTCAACCTCTTCACTCAAAATTGTACTCACCTTATCTGTTGTGTCTCAGTAAATATCACTGCCACCAACCCAACTGCCTACATCAGAATTCCAGGAAGTTTCTCATGCCTTTCTTTCTCTAACCCCAACTTATCTGTCCAACAACAGTAATACAGATAACCTTTTAAGAAGATGTATTAAATCATGTCACCTGCCTGCCTAAAACTCCTCAGTGAGATGGAATCCAGCTCTTTCCCTGGCTGTGGTCTGTCCTTTCTCTAGGCACCTGATCCCCATTCTCCTTATTTCAGATTTAGGCAACACTGAAGTATGTCATAGATTTTCCCTCTCTGTACGTGGCTGTATGATTAGCCCAGACCTATCTTCCCTTGTTTCATTATGCATCTGGTTTCTTCTTGCCTTTCCAATGAGAGCTCTTCCCAAGGGTTTAAAGCCAAGTATCTTGAGAACATACCCTCTCTCTGCTGAGTGTCTACCTTAGTCCTTAATTTCTTTGCTTCATTATATCTAGCATAATGGAGAGTTTTAAATTTTTTTGGTGGTTTACTTATTTTTTATGATCTTTATTAGTATTAAAATTCTAGGGCGGACGGACCGGACCCAGCAGCCCCGGGCCCGCCGTGCCGTGAGCCCAGCGGACCGGGGAGCTTGCGGCGGACGGACCGGGCCCAGCAGCCCCGGGCCCGCCGTGCCGTGAGCCCAGCGGACCGGGGAGCTTGCGGCGGACGGACCGGACCCAGCAGCCCCGGGCCCGCCGTGCCCTGAGCCCAGCGGACC
>PVIC010047478.1:0-13862 GCA_004025085.1 Thryonomys swinderianus | reverse complement strand
GGGGATCGAACTCAGGACCTTGCACTTGCGAGGCAGGCGCCAGAACCACTGAGCTAACCCTCCGGCCCTAGATACTGTGTTTGAATAATTCTCCCTCTGTTAGAGGCTAGAAGAAAAGTTCTTACATGATCTACTCCATATATTTTTTGCATATTCAGAGAAAAATACAATTTCTCTTTCTTATTCAAGCAATTATAATTTAATTCCTTATTCTCAAGTTGCTATATCAGATAACTTCCATATTTCTTCATACTTTCAAACAACTGCAGTCTGTTTTTAATGATTTTATCAGAAGGGTCATACAGTTATAATGTCTGTGATCTAACTATTCTTTTCCTCTGTCATGAAAAGGAGTGAAGGAACATGCAGCCATCAGAATACTGCAAACTCACAGAAGAATGCACATGGTGTATTTTATTGAGCCTGAAAGACTCCCAATGAGAGGTGATATTACAGTACATCTCTAAGGCCATTCTCACGTATCCTCTTAACACCAGACTCCACAAAGTCAAAACTATAAAGGTAATGAGTAGTTAGGGTAGGTGATAACAGGATCATTGGTTTAAAAAAGATACCCTTTGATGAAGCAAGTCTTACACTGCACAGTAAGAAAGAGGAGACAATAAATATAGATATGATAGGGGTAATAGGAGAGACTAATGATTAAAACTACTAAATAATGATGAAAGAAAATTATTAAAACCCTAGGAAAGTATATAAATGATTAGTATTCATTCATAGCAGCTTCTTGGGCCACCTAAGCCACCTTTGTATGGAGCCTGTATTTATTAGCTGTTACATCTCATAACAGCTAGTAATCACATCTTGAATTATCAGTCAAAAGACTGATAATTCAAGTATCTGGGTTAAAATATTTTGGCAATCAACAATATAATAATAATTTATTCTGCAGCATGGTTAAAAAGTATAATTTCACTAAAGCTAACAAATGTTTAAATCTTCAGCCTTAGGTAAGTTTTCTTATCTTAAACTGTAGTTGATAATATTTACACTTTAAATGCTGTTTCACATTAAATGATTGACTATGGAATACTTAGAGAATTATAGCACAGAAGAATACTGAGACAAGTGGGTAGGCCCAGCTGACTTGCCAATTCTCCTTGTCCACATTTTCTCACGTGAAAAGTGGCCCCTGGCAGACCATCGACATGGGCCAGTAGACCTGACAGAAATAACAATGCCCTCCAGTGTTAAACATGGGCAGAGGTGAAGACACTTGAGCCACTCATAGCCAGGAGGAATCTGTGGAGCTCCGCAGACAGGACCAACATCGAAGGGAGGGGGGCTTTGTGGAGGAAACAGTGAGGCTCCTTGGAAGTCTGAGGAGCAACTGAGCAGCCAACATGGTGAGCTGTGGAGGAGGGTGTCCTTAGCACTGTGATGAGTTTGTTGTAATCACGTATAGTTGGATTTTGTTTTAAAACAGTGAGTCAGTAATACATTTTAGTTGGAGAATTTATAAATCTAGTAGTGTACATGGATTTCTAGTTTGTTATTGTTGGTTTTTCTAGTGCAGATTTTTGTTTTGTGGTTACCATAAGGCTTACAAAAAGTATTTTGCTTCTTTCAAGCCACTTTGAAATAATAGCAATTTGGCCGGGCGTGGTGGCTCACGCCTGTAATCCCAGCACTCGGGAGGCAGAGGCAGGAGGATTGCTGAGTTCGAGGCTTGCCTGGGCTACATAGTGAGCTCAGGGCCAGCCTGAACTACAAAGCAAGACCCTATCTCAAAAAAAAAAAATAGAAATAAACACAGAAGGGCCGGAGATTTAGCTCAGTGGTTCTGACACCTGCCTAGTAATAATGACGCAGGAGAGTTAAGGCCTAACTCCCCACCTGAAACGCGAGTTCGTGTTCTCTAAAAATCGAAGAATGAATTTTAGGAACAACGGAGGTTTGAGTAGGAAAATTTTATTGAGAGAGAGAAAGCTTCTGCCTTAAGAGAGACAGAAGGGGGGCCCGGAAAGTGGGTAACCCCAGGATTGCTTTCTTTAGGGGGATTTTATGGACCAAAATCACGAGGTGGGGTGGGTTCAAAAGTGGGGGCCACCAATGAGATTTTTTAAAAGGTAGATAGGTTATAACAATCAAACAGGAATTTTGACTCTAACTCTTTTCTGGGGAGGTGGATTAAAGTGTCAGCCCTCCACCCCAGGAGGTTGGAGCCTTCTTTAGAATATCTGATGACTCCTTGTTTGGAATTTCAATGAGCTATTTATCTTATATGGGTGGGGTAGCTTTTCTCCAGCAGCAGTAACCTCCAATTTGGTTTTTTGGTTTTCTTTTAAGGGCCAGTCCTATCTATCTGCCTACATATGTCTAGCTGGCTTTTCTACCTATAATAATAACAAGGTCCCTGGTTTGATCCCTGGTAACCACATACAATAATACTGGGTGTGGTGACTCACCTCATTGGAAATCATTTCCACATACCACAGGGCGGAGATGGTGGCTCATGCCTGTAATCCCAGCATTCGGGAGGCAGAGGCAGGAGGGTTGCTGAGCTGGAGGCTTTCCTGGGCTACATAGTGAGCTCGGAGCCAGCCTAAACTACCAAGCGAGACCCTGTCTCAAAAATATAAATAAGTAAGTAAATTAATAAATAAATAAACATAGAAATAAACCAGTGCAGGAAAAAAAAGACAAAATATACAGAAAACTGTCCAGTCTTGCTATGTTTCTCTTCATGGTTTGAAATTTTGACACACCGTTTTGCATCTTCTATAATGCTAATTGCTTTACATCTTAATACTGTTATTATTTTAATCCTTTTGTGTTTTAGTCTTCTTACTGAGGATATGAATACTTTATTCACCATGTTTAAATATAAAAGGATCCTGAATTTGTAGAATTTTTCCCAGTGGTAAGTTTTATGCCTTCCTATCACCCCTCTTCTTTTTCATTAGTATCTATTTTTCAGTTTGAAAATCCCCTTTAGCATATCTTGTAGAACAGTTCTGAAGGATCTATACTCTTTCAGCTTCATTTTTTTGGGGAAAATATCCCTTCATTACTTCTTCAAGACTGCTTTTCTGAGTAGAGGATTAACTGTTGACAGTTTTTGTCCTTCAGGACTGTGACAATTCTGTGTCACTCTCTCTTGGTCTATTATATTTCTCCTAAGCAGTTAACTGTCAAGCAAATTATTTATTTTCCTTTGTTGTCTTAAAATCTTCTTTCACCTGTGAGCACTGGATTATAAGTATCTTGGGTAGATATGAGTGAGTTATAGGTGACTGACAACTTTATACTTTGTGTACCTAAATTTTGTATCTTTTCTAGATTTGAAGATTTGTCTATTACTATCTGTGAATAATTTCTCTATACATTTTAAATTCTCTGGTCCTTCTTGAATGTAGTGTTCCAAATATTTGTTCTATTTTTCTGTCCCAATTTTCCTATATTCTTTAGTTGTTAGTTTATTTAATTTGTATTTTTATATGCAAGCTGTGTATGATTCAAACAGCCTGTATCTGAGTTCACTGATCTTTTTTTTAGGTTTGATCTGTATTTCTACTGATGCCTTCTATCTTATTTTTAATTTGAGTATATTTTTCAGCCCAAGAATTTCTGTTTAATTTTTAATTGCTTCCATCTCCTTAAACTTATCTGTGAGTGTTCTATGTTTTCTTAAAGCTCCTTACCTTGAAACAGCTTTTTAAATTTTCTACCTGAGGCTATCCAGTATTGATCACTGCCTCTTCAGTTTACGGTATCTTACTTGCAGTACTGGGAGAGATCAGGGCATCCTGAAAGCTCTTGGTGCTCATGACATGACATATTCTGGGCATTATGGGGAAAACTGTTAGGAAAGGGTGTGGTGGTGGACAGACCTCCCTCACCAATGCCCACAGGCTGGAATGTGGGGACCGTGCACCCCTCCCATGCTGGAGCACAAACATCCCCCTCTGCAGTACCAGATGCTGACACTCACAAGGAAAAGGGACAAAGTGAAAAACCAACAAAAGACAATACATATTAATCACAGTTTATAGAGAGTGAGACTCAGATGTAAAATATCTGCTTTAAAGTTGATTATTTGTGAGGATTTGTAATTCCTATGGTGTTTAATGGGGAAGACACCAACATTGTCAGGTAGAGCCCCACCAGAATGACTCTTTCCCTAAGTGGCTTGGAAGCAGAGGGACATGACCAAGGGAGAAGAATCACGATACCCTTGAAAGTATTTCTGGGTCCCCACTCCTCTAGGACCCAAAGAGGATTTCCCACAAATCAATAACTTGCCAAATGACTTGGCAATGATGCCTACACTTCTAACCAAATAGAAAAGTCTAGGCTATCAGCTCTAACCTGTGCAATCCTTTCTATGGGTAACACTTTTTTCAGGATGCTGTTTATAGATATAGATACAGTGTCTGCAATAATATATTACTCCTTCATCTCCAAATGGTTCTGAAATGTAAATGCATTGAGTATTTATCATAAATAAGCAAATTGACTCTTGGAAAAGCCATAGTGAAGATTAATGCTCTTCACACAATTCTTCACCAGTATTTTCAAAGCCTGAGCTAGGGGTTTCACCTCCTAATTCAGTCTTTTCTGCTCCTTGCTATAAACTCCATTGAAAAGAATGTTTCAACTTCTCAAACAATGTTTCTTTAAAATATTCTGTTGCCAAATACATCAAAAGTGCATCCTCTGCCAGGCGTGGTGGCTCACGCCTGTAATCCCAGCACTCAGGAGGCAGAGACAGGAGGATTACTGAGTTCGAGTCTTGCCTGGGCTACATAGTGAGCTCAGGGCCAGTCTGAACTACAAAGTGAGACCCTGTCTCAAAAGAAAAAAAAAAGTGCATCCTCTGATATACAGCTTCATAAGGGAACACTAGCAAGATAAAGAGGACAAGCACTTAGATCCCCACTTAGCTCTCATCCTGCGGAGCCAGAGCTGAGCTTGTGTGCTCTCCTTGGAAAGTGACAGGTGGAAACAGCACCTTTGCATGAGGTTGGTTTGGCTGCACTTCAAAGAATTATTTGAATGTTACAAACTAATAAAAAGTGGTGAGGTGTTGTTGCCATTTAAAAAAGATGAAATGATACATTGTGAGGTAGGATTATTTCCAGATGACCACTTTTCCAGATGACCACCTGCTGGGCCCAGCCGGCAAAATCGGATGGTACCTGAGTCAGGGGGTGAGGATTAAGACAAACACAAGACAGACAAAGATGGGATTGGGAGGGCCTCTCAATCAATACTGAGCAGGACCCTGAGTTTATTTTACAGTGCTCTTTTATAGTATTTCTAGGTAGGGCACCCACGTGAAAAATTTTACAATTGATAAGGTAAATAATAACAAAACATCGACAGCACAATCTTTTTTTTTTTTTTTCTTTTTGACACAGGGTATTGCTTTGTAGTTCAGACTGGCTCTGAGCTCACTATGTAGTCCAGGCAAGCCTAGAACTCAGCAATCCTCCTGCCTCTGCCTCCCGAGTGCTGGGATTACAGGCATGAGCCACCACACCAGGCACTGTGGCATGTGGTATTGATTGTTGGTGGGCATGAGTCTCCACACCCAGCATTGTATGTGGTAATCGGGGATCGAACTCAGGACCTTGCGCTTGCGAGGCAGGCGCCGGAACCACTGAGCTAACCCTCCGGCCCAGTTAGCACAATCTTAATGCAGAGATAAAGGTATCTGCCAGGAAACATCTAAGAATCTATGAATTGCTCTCCCTGCTCTTAAACTTCCTCCTAGGCAATTTGCAGGTTTCTTATGCTAAAGACTAGCTGTAACTCTCAAGGACAGGTTTTTGTCTCTCTTAGAATACTTCCCTTAGGGGCAGGTAGGGAGAGGCCCAGGGCAAAATGAAAATAGATTCCTGGTGAGGGAGCAAGCCCCTCCCAAGATGACTAAGGGCAGCTCCCAGAGAGCAGACCCCTGGTTTAGGACAATGCCCCAGCCCGGGCTGCTTCACACAACCACTACACCAAACTTAAATCTTCAATCTTACAGAAAGTTTGAAGAGTAAAACATGAGATGCTAGGCTTGAATTTATGAGTGCATGATATCTACTCTGAATGACAGCACGGTTGTCTCTCCTACCATCACGTGGAGCTTAGCATCTCTTTGATGCCACACACCCTGCTGAGGCCCAAATTGTGTTCAAACTTTCATTAAAAATTGTCCTCCCAGGCCGGAGGGTTAGCTCAGTGGTTCCGGTGCTTGCCTCGCAAGCACAAGGTCCTGAGTTCGATCCCTGGTGAACACATACAATGCTGGGTGTGGAGACTCACGCCCAGTAGCAATCAATACCACATACCACAGTGCCTGGTGTGGTGGCTCATGCCTGTAATCCCAGCACTCGGGAGGCAGAGACAGGAGGATTGCTGCATTCGAGGCTTGCCTGGGCTACATAGTGAGCTTGGAGCCAGCCTGAACTACAAAGTGGGACCCTGTCTCAAAAAAAAAAAAAAAATTGTCCTCCCTTTTGGAGAAGCTCATCTTTTGCTGCCTAAGTAGCATACTTTCATAGTACTAGCTACTATGGCTTTTTTTTTTTTGGAAAGAAAACCTTTATACTCTGCTTTATATATGCTGTGTCACTTTTGCAACCTCAGTAAAAATCTCAAACAGAATTCATAGCCACATGTTTTCTCTATAAAATATAGCTGTTTATAAGACTGTCTTCAAAAGTAAAGAATAAACTCTGAGGCTCTAAAATGGGTGAAACTACATTATTCACAAGGAACACCTCACATACATTATCCCTGATGGTGGACAATGAGTCGAGTTTAGTACACACAAGTTAGAAAGCAGAGCATCCTGTTGCACCTTCCATCAGAAGTCCTAGAGGGGCTGCCTAGTTACCCAACATTCTGAGTCCTGCTGATCATTGGCTCTAAATTTGTACATGTCAGTACACTTTGGCTGTATTTAAAACACAGGTTTGAAAAAGTGCCATATTTATAGTAGATTTGAACTCATATATTAAGTACTTGATTAAAAACTAACCTCACACGATCATACCTTAAATTACTTTATGAAAATAAAATGTATGTTTTGGTTTAAAGGAAATAGCTAACATGAGTCAAATGTCTGCGTATAACTTACTTGGTTACAAAACATTTCTCCATACATACAACAATTCTATAGAAATATGCCCGATTTTTCCTTTTATTAGTTTATTTGGTTAAATTGGATCTAGCAGTGGGTGGTTGTGTGATAGTGTAAAAGAATAAATATACCCTAAGTGCCTGGCATCTTCAATTTTTTTTTTTTTTTTGGTACCAGGGATTGAACTCATAACCTTGTGCTTATGAGGCAGGCACCAGAACCACTGAGCTAAATCCCTGGCCCGGCATCTTCAATTTTTCTGCTTAATGATTCAAACCCTCAAAAGAAAGGGGACAGTGGAAGAGAGGAAGAAGAAAAAGAAGAGGCAAGAAGGAATGAAAGAAGAGAGGAGGAGGGAGGGAAAGAAAGAAGGAACAGGGGAGCAAAAGAATGAGACTGGGAAGAGAACTTCCTTTGTGACCAAAACTCATTGCACTGTTTTGAGCACCGTTCTGCCAAATGCTTTAGCAAAAATATTTTTGTCAGAAGACAGTGATACCACCCTTCCTCCAAATATAACTAGATTTGTGTTCCACTGCATTTTTAAAGAAGTACTCCTTCATCTGTTTTGGAAACAGAGTCTGGAAATAAACTCATGTGAGATAAGAAGTCCACATTCCAGTAACTGCAGCCCTCAGAAATTAGCCTTTCTCTGCTTTTCAGTGTGCTAAGAGTTCACCTCTATCAGTTGATCAATGCTCAAGACAGTGAGGTGTCCCCGTGATAACATAAGCTTGTGTCCTGTCTCGGGTTTTTCAGGTCTTTGGTGCTCCACTGAGGTCTGGGAAGAACCGTACATACAGTTGGACTCAAGGCATTTGGTTTAACTTAAAACCAAGCAGGACAAAACAACAGGAATTCTACGTTACATTGGCCTTATCTCTGTGTACAAGCATATTTTTTGAAGGTTTCATGTCAAACTGTGAGGCAAGAAAACCAGTATATTAGGTCAAGAAAAGATTTTTTTTTTCTTTTTTTGAGATAGGGTCTCACTTTGTAGTCCAGGCTGGCCTGAGCTCACTATGTAGCCCAGGCAAGCCTCAAACTCAGCAATTCTCCTGTGTCTGCCCCTCCAAGTGCTGAAATTACAGGAATGAGCCACCACGCCTGGCAAGAAAAGATTTTTTTTTAATCCAATTACAGTGGACCATTGACTCACGAACTTGATCCGTTCCCGAGGGTGAGTTGGTTGTAAGTCAAAACAGCTGAGATCTGGATGTTTACCTGAGTTCATGGTAGGTATAACAAGAGGTAGGTGGATCTTCCATTAACCTTGTAACCCAAGTTGTTCATGGGTCAGTTGGTCGTAACTTGAGTGTCTGCTGTACTGTATTTTCAGCAGAGGCTTTACTTACAGACACAGAATTAGTCTTTTTTTTTTTACTTTCTAGCACACCATAGCCATGCAATTGAGTATATATTGGTCTTGTTGAAGTATAAACTAACTCCATATGCCCAATGCCCTGGAACAATTATTTAATGTTGTTGCTGATTCCTTCACCAAGGCACACTTTAAACCTGTGAAATCCCTACTGGACATTTTTAATTGATTGCAATTCTAAAATGAATGCCATTAAATGTTTTGATTATTTCCATAAATTATGAAAAATGTTCGAGATGAGATGACAGTGATTAACTCCTTTAGATACGATGTATAACTATATATTGTTGTTGTTTATACTCGTATTCTTAATTTCCACAAGGACTCCTTCATCATAGAGTCGTGTCTTTTTCTTGGCTTTCTCCCTAAGCCTTATGTTCTGAGATCAGTCCTTGTAGCCATGTGAACCTTGAAATCAGTTGATTTTCATCGCAGGGCTGGATGGCCTATGGCAAGCATATTTTCTCTCTTCTTCCCTTGCAAAGTTTCAGAATTGCTTTCAGTTTCTCACTTCTGGAAATGACTCACTGTGAGGGACCCCCACACAGCTCTCTATCAGTCTGTATAAAAATTGGACCAGGACTTATATGCAGAACGTAACTGATGACTATATAGCAACACACTTCTCTCCAAAAGAGCTGCACCTTTCCAGTCCAGCAAAGAGGACCCTGTGTCCTTAAATCCCACAGTCACCCAAGCTTTACAGTTTAAGTGAGCATAAGATGATGGAGTGAAATCTAATGGGTGTTTGCTTTTATTTGCAATGATGTTATTATAATAAATTAGAAAATCTCTTCATATAAAAATCTGTGCTCTCTTTTACTGCACAGAATCCTAAAATTTTTACACTATCTCAGTAGTTGAGTTGTTGAGTTATGATAAGCACTTTGAAGAATGTTTAATATTTTCCTATACCTTTGTCACAAGTGTATTTGTTTTTCTTTCATTTACAGTACTTTATAGCACATGTAGATGTCTAAAACATTTGGAGTCCTCCTGACATAAAGAGTTTTTGCCTTCAGTATGCATTGTATTCATTTATCTTGAAGAAGTACATAGGTGTCAAAAGTGGCAATGTGACATTAATAAAGTATAAGAGCAAGTTATAATAACTGACACCTCAGGAAAAACAAATGGGTAAGAATTATTTTTAACAATTTCACCTTCTAAAGTCTATCTTCAGATTTTTGCAGATGTATTCTAAGACAAACATAAGGGTAAAGACATTTTATGAAGAACTATATATGAATTTGAACATATTTCAACAAATACTGTGTTGGTAGTACTATATATGAAGTGGACTCGTTATCAGGCAAGTACATTTATTTGCAGGAATAAGAAATCAGATTTTATGCTTCTTTCTCCCATGTGTTCTTCCACATTGCTTTTTTTCTATCTGGTCAATAAATAAAAAATTAATAATACTACGTAATTCTTCCATGAAAACTTACTTTTAAAATATTTCTTTTAATAGTGAAAAAAGATAGACTTTATACAAGTGTTAAGTATGACATCTAAGTCATTTTCTAGGCTTTGAAATGACATGTAGATACCTGCTTATTTTTCAGGGGTAATTATATATTTCAGGGTTATATATTTTGTCAAGCCAAATTTTCAAGAATACCTATTTGATAAGGACACATAATTCTATAAGAATGATAAAGCAGGGCCAGAGATTTAGCTCAGTGGTTCCAACTCCTGCCTCACCAGCACAAGGTCCTGAGTTTGATCCGCAGTAACGACATACAATGCTGGGCGTGGAGACTCATGCCCACCAGCCATCAATACCACATACCACAGGGCCAGGCGTGGTGGCTCACGCCTGTAATCCCAGCACTCGGGAGGCAGAGACAGGAGGATTGCTGAGTTCGAGGTTTGCCTGGGCTACATAGTGAGCTCAGGGCCAGCCTGAACTACAAAGCGAGACCCTGTCTCAAAAAAAAAAAAAAAAAAAAAAGGAATGATAAGGCAGTGGTAAATACTTGCATTGGTTGTATACATAAAATATTAATTGAGCTGGGCGTGGTGGCTGGCGCCTGTAATCCCAGCACTCAGGAGGCAGAGACAGGAGGATGCTGAGTTAGAAGCTTGCCTGGGCTCCATAGTGAGCTCAGAGCCAGCCTGAACTACAAAGCGAGACCCTGTCTCCAAAAAAAAAATTAATTGAAAGAAAGCTATGGGGCAAAAAATATGATAGTTATTATTAAGTATATCTCATTCCTTCACATAGATTTATTAAAATTTCATTAAAAATTACACTGCCAGCCCGGAGGATTAGCTCAGTGGTTTCGGCGCCTGCCTCGCAAGTGCAAGGTCCTAAGTTCGATCCCCGGAAACCACATACAATGCTGGGCGTGGAGACTCACGCCCACCAACAATCAATACCACATACCACAGTGCCAGGTGTGGTTGCTCACGCCTGTAATCCCAGCACTCGGGAGGCAGAGACAGGAGGATTGCTGAGTTCCAGGCTTGCCTGGACTACATAGTGAGCTCAGAGCCAGCCTGAACTACAAAGCGAGATCCTGTCTCAAAAAAAAAAAAAAAAAAATTACACTGCCCAGGGCCACAGATTTAGCTCAGTGGTTCTGGTGCCTGCCTCCAAGCTCAAGGTCTTGAGTTTGATCCCTGGTAACCACATACAATGCTGGCTGTGGTGACACACGCCCACCAGCCATCAATACTACATACCACAGTGCCAGGCGTGGTGGCTCATGCCTGTAATCCCAGCACTCAGGAGGCAGAGACAGGAGGATTGCTGAGTTCGCGGCTTGCCTGGGCTACATAGTGAGCTCAGGGCCAGTCTTAACTACAAAGGGAGACCCTGTCTCAAAAAAAAAAAAAAAAAACAAAAACGTACACTGCCCATATTCTATCAAATTTTCAGACTTTATTTCCTTTTGTGTAGGAAAATATTCAAAATAACCATGAATGTTTAAAATTACTAAATAAGCTAAATAATTTTAGTTGAAAGTATTTAAATTGAACACAAACACTAAATTTTAGTAGTGTGTAAAAGAAAACAATTGAGGACATAATTTCCTATACCATTATTTGTTTTTTGTTTAATTTAGGATGCAAGATTAAAACTACTGTAGGAGTACAGGAAAATTAAAGACTCTCGAAGTGTAGTATTTTTTTTTTGAGACAGGGTCTCGCTTTGTAGTTCAGGCTGGCCCTGAGCTCACTGTGTAGCCCAGGCAAACCTCGAACTCAGCAATCCTCCTGCCTCTGCCTCCCAAGTGCTGGGATTACAGGCAGAAGTGTAGTATTTTTTGAGGACAGGGAATAAATAAATTGCTTTATTCCTTTTTTTTTTTTTTTTTTTGAGACAGTGTCTTGCTTTGTAGTTCAGGCTGGCCCTGAGCTCACTAAGTAGCCCAGGCAAACCTCAAATTTAGCAATCCTCCTGCCTCTGCCTCCCAAGTGCTGGGATTACAGAGATGAGCCACCACACCTGGCAATTTATTTCTTTATTTTCTTAGAAAATTTGTAGACTACTAAAAAGTGGTGGATAAAGACAACCCAGAGAATGAGAGAAAATACTTGTGAACAATTCATCCAATAACAGGTTAGAATTGAAAGTATTCAAGGACTCACAAAATCTAATAGCAAAAAGAATTTTTCAAGGAAATGAGCAAAAGATTTAAACAGATATTTCCCAAATTCAATGTCAAATGGCCAATAGATTTAAGAAAAAAAATGCTTACCAACATCAATCATCCAAGAAATGCAAATTAAAATCACTGCAAGTTAAACCTCATGAGTGTTGGAACGGAGAATGTGAAACAGACCCAAAATAATGGATTTTAGGGAAGTACTGAAGAAGGCAGAAATGTAAGTTTGTATTGTTTTGATTGAAAACAAAATAAGCAAAACGATTTAAAAGAGAACTATTAAATTATCTAACAAATTCATTTCTGTATTTATATTCAAAAGAAATTAAATTAGCATGGTGAGATGCTCATACTGTCCTGTGTTCATTGCAGCATTATTCACAACAGCCAAAATATCGAAAGTGCTTATCAATGAAGAATATGATATATATATATACATATTGAAATAATATTCACCCATAAAAAGGAAATGTATTTTGCAGCAGTATGAATGAACCAGAGGATATTAGGTTAAATGAAAACAAGACAAGCATAAAAACACTAATACTACACCAAATCATTTAAATATGCAAATTATTAAAATTAATTTATATAAATAAACACTGTAGTGGTGGTTGGTGGAGGCTACTGGGTAAAGCAGATGGAGAAGGTGGAATACTGGTCAAAGGATGTCAAGTTTCTGTGAGATGAGATGAGTTCTAGTGAACTATTGCATGTGTAATTATAACTAGTTATAGTGTAGATTTTATAACTACTAAAACAGTAGGCTTGGCAATATCGACTTGTGTTCAGAGCATCATAGGTCAATGATATCTCACTAGAGGTGCACATATCCCATGTGCACACTTTGCCTACTAACTGCCTGTCCGCAAATAGAAAGGGGATTGCTGGAGAAATGGAGGCTTCCAGAATGTGAGAGGTCCAGAAGGTCCACTTGGAATATCTTGTTCCTGTGCAGTGCTAAGGAAGTAATCAAGTCTTGAAGATGTTACATCATGCCATAGAAGGCAGCTCAAAGATCTACCTGTGGCTAATTTGGGATAAAAGTCTTTATGGATTTAAAAAAAAACAATAATGACAGTAAGAGGATGTTCCATACTAACTGTGTGCAGATGCACATGTGTGGGTACATGCCAGAATATGTGCGTGCGTTGTTATTCATGTAAAACAGTGGACGACGTAGAGAAAAGCTGAATCTTACAGAAGAATAATGGGTGATAAAGGTTGGAGTGTTAAGTCAGAGATTACCTTTTAGAGGTCTGTGAAGAAGAATTTGTTATAGAAAGTAATCATCAGTCCATGCTAAAACCATTGACTAAATTATTATAAATAAATGTTAAAGAATAGGATACTTGCATAGTCTCAAATATTTCTTATTAACATAGTATTCTTTAGCTAAAAATGTACAAGAATACCTGTAAAGTGGAGAACTAGTTCAGGGGACCTCAATCAAGCCTTTAAACTTAATCAATTAATAACAGAACACATTGATATTTGCCATCACACTGAGAAGGACGTGTCACCTATTTAATGTTATTTCCAAAAACTTCATTGATATGAAAATGAGGTGAAAACTTACAAATTCAAAATGAAGGGCATTCTGTGAAATAGTTTGAAATTTTGTGAAAATTCAAAATTAACAGAGTAAAAGGCAAATGTGTAGTAGCAGTTTTCATAGAGGAAAGACAACTAAACCCAATATTTTAAATACCAGTGGATTCTGGGAATATTCTAAAATCATGTTATTAGAAAGCTTGCAGTTTTT
>PVIC010047477.1:0-13896 GCA_004025085.1 Thryonomys swinderianus | reverse complement strand
CGCCCAGCATTATATGTGGTTACCGGGGATCGAACTCAGGACCTTGCGCTTGCGAGGCAGGCGCCGGAACCACTGAGCTAACCCTCCGGCCCTATCTGATAATTCTTAATGGCACTTTACTAATTTATTTGAGGATCTTTGGTATATTAATAATCAGTTATTTATTTTTCATTTGACTTGCAAAGGGAATATGCCTTTATCAGAAGTATTAGTGGGGGCCAGAGAGTAGCTCAGTGGTTCTAGAGCCTGCCTAGCAAGGGCAAGGTCCTCAGTTCCATCCCTGGTAACCACAGTGATACTGGGCATGGTGTCTCACGCCCGTAATCCCAGCACTTGGGAGGCAGAGGCAGGAGGATTGCTGAGTTCAAGGCTTGCCTGGGGTACACAGCTCAGGGCCAGCCTGAACCACAAAGCAGGAGGACCCTGTCTAAATAAATAAATACGAAGTATTAGTGGTATTCTGGTGTCTGATTGGCAAACTTTACCGATCTCTTAGACTTAGCATGTATTTCCTGAGAATACCAGCAAACAGCTCTAGGAAATTCTCATTTACCAGTCGCTATGATAATGCTCATCTGTGACACTTAAGAGTTTTAAATATTAAAGGTAAACGATTGTTAAAATTAAAAATGCTTCTTTTAAGGAAGGCTGTGATAAATTAGTGTAAGTTTAACTCAGTATTTTTTAATTTCTTTGGTGTAGCATAGTACAGACCCAGCCACTTATTTTATACGGTCATCGTTAATTTTATTTCAGAATTAAAAAAAAAAAGTTCTCTCAATATCGCCCGTCCCCGCCTCTGCCACATAACCTCGGCCGCGCCAGGCCGTCCCGACCACGTCTCCAGGCCTGTCCCTCCCCTTTTATTGCGGTGCCGGGGAAGAAACCCAGACCATCATTCCGGGACGCACCCCCAGCCACAGGCGTGGTCCTCAGCCGGCGCTCCCTGGCATTCGGAGCCAGGGCCTCGTCTCTACCCGGGCCCCGCCCCAGCTCGCCCCCCGCCCCAGCTCGCCCCGCCCCCGCCCCACCATACCCAGCCGAGCCTCGGCTACGCCCCGCCCCTGCCACGCCCCCGGCTCCAAACTAAATCCCCACTACTCCCTGACAGGCCTCACCCCGCCCCAGGCCCGGACCTCCGAGTCTCGCCCCGCCCCCGGAGCCCCGCCCCGCCCAAGTCACGCCTTGCAAGCATCGAACTCCACTCCAGACACGCCTCGCTCCACCCGTCCTTACCCCAAGCTTCGTCCTCCCAACTTGATCCTCTGTCCCTACCACAGCTTCCGAAATTGGCCCTCACCCCCGCGCCCACACCTCATCAACTCCACAGACTTAGTCCTCCAAGCAGGCCACGTTCCCGCCCTCACCACGCCCCGCATCTTCCCCCAAGCCACGCCCCAGAGCCGCGACCCGCTCCAAGCCACGCCCCACCTGGCCCCCAGGCTGCCCCGGCCTCAGGGTTTTCCCGCCCCCGGGCTCGCCCCGCCCCGCACGCCGGGCGAAGTCAGTTTTGGTCTCTCGCCCCGGCTGCTGAGGCGCAGGCTGGCTCGACCCCAGGACCCGGCCAGGTCCCCGCCTTAAGGAAGCGGGTTTCTTGCCTGGCCACTGGAAGTAGCAGCCACGGCCCTCCCGCCCTCGAGGGCTCCCTCATCCCCTCACCGTACCCCCGGCACCCCAAGGGGAGTTTCCGGTGACCCTGACCGGAAGCGGGCGCGCACGGCGGCACGACCATGGCGGCCTTGGCGGATCTCCCGGACTCGGTCCTCCTGGAGATTTTCTCCTACCTCCCGGTCCGGGACCGGATCCGCATCTCCAGGTGCGGGCCCGCGCCCCGGGGGGACAGGGCCGAGCAGCAACCTCACCCCGAGCCGCGGACCCGGGCCTCGCGCGGCCGGGCTCGTTCTAACGGCCGGTCCCCTCCCCCAGGGTCTGTCACCACTGGAAGTGCCTGGTGGACGACCGGTGGCTGTGGCGACACGTGGACCTGACGCTCTACACGGTACGGAGTTCCTGGGCGAGGTGGGCCCGCGACCGCCGCCTCCCGCCGCGAGGGCGTGGGAAGCTCAGGCGTTGGGGGAGGGGCGGGGGCCGGCCTCGGCCTCTTCCGCGGGTCAGGCGGGGGCGTCTCCCGACGTCGGGCTTAGCTGGGCTTTACAGTCGGTGGAATTCAAATTGTCTCATCCAAAATGGAGATAACAGCGACAGCGGGACCCTGGGTTCTGTCTACGGTCTCGCGCGCCTGTAATCCCAGCCCTTGGGAGGCTAAGGCTGGAAAATCGCCACGAGGTCGAGAGTAGTCTCAAACTACGAGTGGGACCCTGTTTCAGAAAACAAAATAACAGTAATCGTAATAACAGTTTTTGAAATTACCTAAAGGGTCTGAGATTTCACCAATTTCGTGCAAGGCTAACAAAAAGGCTTAGAAGATCCGTATACTCAGCACGGAATGCCTCATAGTTGATGATTACATTATCAAGTAGTGCCTTTTACTGGTACATGTTTGCAGTACACAGTGATGGCATTTGTCATGCCGAGTTGGTATGTGTGCATAACACATCTTAACTCAATCAAATATTTTAACGGAGAAAATTTTTCGAGTCAGCTCATGTACCCAAAGTAATTTCCATTTGCGTCTTTTTCTTGTTTTTATTATGAGGTTTTTTTTTTTTTTGAGACAGGGTCTCGCTTTGTAGTTCAGGCTGGCCCTGAGCTCACTATGTAGCCCAGGCAAGCTTCAAACTCAGCAATCCTCCTGTCTCTGCCTCCCGAGTGCTGGGGTTACAGGCGTGAGCCACCACGCCCGGCATTATGAGGTATTTTTAAATCTTCAGAAATATGTAGAAGAGGATGTCAAAAAAGATCACTTTCCACCATTTAGATTTACCCTGTTTAACTTTTGCTTTTATTCACTGCAGGATATATAAAAAGAAAGATTTATAGGTCTATCTTTGACCTTTTAGAAATCATTTTGAGGCTAGCCTCAAACCTGAGGCCATACTGCCTCATTCTCCCAAATGCTGGATCAATAGGTGCTTCTCTCCGCATGTAGCCTCAAACTTTTAGTAGTACAGATCGTCCAGAGGTCTATAATCCTGGCACTGGGGAGGCTGAGGCGAGAGGATGACCACAATTCAAGGCCAGTGTGAGACCCTGTCTCCGCAAACCAAAATAAATAAGTAAATACCACAAAATAAATTAATTTGCCCAGGAAAATTTGATTTCTATGTCATATACAAGCAACCAAATTATATGCTTACGGACCAGCGCTGTCACTCAGTGCCACACCTTGTGTTTACTGTGCACAAAAATTTAGGCCAATACATTTAAGATACAAGTGGTGCAGTTTCCTTTCTTCCTAAGATAAGACATGCACATGCTGGAATGCACTGCTCTGGCAGTTGTGTGCTGTTCTGTGCCAGCTTCCCAGTTACTGTTTACAGTCCTCGCTTTACTAGACTGTTTAAAAAAAAAAAAAAAACAGTCGTAATTGAGTGAGGGCGTGTTAGCCTTTGTCAGTCTTCTGTGTAGCTTATTTCTCCCAGCGAGGGTGTTAAGAAAGGCTTCCTTGGCCTTCCCATCTGGCTTCCGTTTTGTTCCCAGACCCGTTTGGATCTTTTCCTCCACTGGCTTTGTTTGGTCTTAGCCATCTGGCCAGTCATGGTGGCAAAACTTGGCATCCCAGCACTACTGAGGCTGAGGCAGGAGGATCACTGCAAGTTGGAGGCCAAACTCAAACACCAGCTACATAGCTTGTCTCCAAGAAAAACAAAACAAAAAAGACAAAGTCCTAGTGGTCAAGATGGGGTCAAAAGGTCTTTTTTTCTGGGGAGAGGAAGGGCAAAAAGGCGGGACAGCAGGAGCCATTCAAGGGTGTCTCAGCAGACAGGGCCGGCTGGGGAGCCCTAAACTTCTCTCCCAGTAACCCCAACTTTTGGCTCTTGCAGATGCGGCCCAAAGTCATGTGGCACCTTCTCCGACGATACATGGCCTCCCACCTCCACTCCCTGCGGATGGGCGGCTACCTCTTCTCGGGCTCTCAGGCGCCCCAGCTTTCCCCTGCCCTACTGAAGGCTCTGGGCGACAAGTGCCCCAACCTAAAGCGCCTGTGCCTGCATGTGGCGGACCTAAGCGCGGTGCCCATCACCAGCCTGCCAAGCACACTGCGCACCCTGGAGCTGCACAGCTGCGAGATCTCCATGGCCTGGCTGCTGCGTGAGCAGGACCCCCGTGTGCTGCCGCAGCTCGAGTGCCTGGTGCTGGACCGCGTGCCTGCCTTCCGTGATGAGCACCTGCAGGGCCTGCCACGCTTCCGTGCCCTGCGCTCGCTGGTGCTGGGCGGCACCTACCGTGTCACCGAGACAGGCCTAGATGCCAGCTTGCAGCAGCTGGGCTACCTGCAAAGGCTCGAGGTGCTAGGCTGTACCCTGCCGGCTGACAGCACCCTGCGTGCCATCAGCCGCCACCTCCGAGGCTTGCGCAAGGTCCGGTTCACGTTGGGGGGCTTTTCGCCACAGGGGCTGGCACTGCTGGAGGGCATGCCTGCACTGGAGAGTCTGTGCCTGCAGGGGCCTCTCATCACATCCGAGATGCCCACCCCGACCCAGATCATCTCTTCCTGCCTCACCATGCCCAAGCTCCGGGTGCTGGAGCTGCAGGGGCTGGGCTGGGAGGGCCAGGAGGCTGAGCGGACCCTGTGCCGGGGGCTGCCGCACTGCATGGTCATCGTCAGGCCCTCCCCCAAAGAGTCCATGGACTGGTGGATGTGACCCACCTGGCCCAGGACCCCATCGCACTGCTCACCATTTAGCCCCCGGCGCTCAGGGCAGTTCACTGAAGAGCAAAGCTCATTGGGCTGCAGGGTTCAGGCCATAGCCATTTAGCTCCTTGGGACCCCAGATGGCACCCACTGTTGCCGGCCCCTGTGTGGCCTCCGCTGGCCAAGTTCTTGGGTGTACAGGTCCATCTAGAAGTTTGAGGCCGGAGCTCCCCTGGCTGTGGATGGGTGGGGTTCAGGGCTGGGGGTCCTGAGGTTCAACCCCTGCTGAGGTCTGACTGCTGGGGCACCCGCCCCTGTTCTTGTTTATTCAGTACCCACAGCCGCATTGCAGGCCAATTAAGGGCAAGTGGCCTCTTAGTACTCGAATGTTCTTAAAGGTGCTCAAAGTATTTTCTGTATTTTGTATTGTGCCTTTCTCAAGTTTTTCACAGCATATATTATTTTGCTATTAAATAACAATTGTTTTTCAAAAAAGCATTGCATTTATTCACTGTACAAATCTCCCCAGGGTCTGGACTTGGCAGGCGCTGTTCTAGGTGCTGGGGCTGCCACAGTGAGGGCCACAGCGGCCAGTGTTGAGCTCGGGAAGACTGAGTGACGTGTGACCGGGCCAGGGCAGCAGAGCAGGGCCACATGATGCTTGGTGTGGAGGGGAGGACAAAGACAGGATGGGTGTGACTCTGCCAGACTGCGTCTGGGGCAGCCGAGGGGGAAGATGGAGAAAGGGGTGGGAGGGAGGCAGACCTGGCAGGCCTCGCAGGTGGCTCCAGTCGGGTTGGGAAGGGGCCACCCCTTTCCTGTCTTCTGAGTGGGAACCACTTGAAAGTTGCAGGTGTCATCTGAACGCCCACCCCTGTGATGAGCGTTACTTGTTTTTTTCACTTTGTGTGTGGTATTGGTTGTCCATCCCTGGGGCTCTACCGCTGAGCTCCACCCCCTGCTCTTAATGTTTTTGAACTGGGCGGGGCGGGACCTCTAAGTTGCCCTGGCTGGCTTTGAACTTGCGGTCCTGCCTCAGCCCCCCAGGGCTGGGTCACAGGTGTGCGCCACTGGGCCCAGCATGATATGAGTGCTACTACTGGGCCCAGCAAGGTCGAGGGGCCATGTGTGGCTAAGCGGGGCACCAGTGGTGGCAGAGGCTGGAAGGAGAAGCTGAGCTGGGCCCCTGGGCCCCTCAATTTGGGCTCCCGAGGCAGAGGAGAGGTGGAGATGCTCCTTTCCTGCAGTCCCGGCCAGCAGAGGGTGTGGATATGCATTCATGCCTTCTGCCTGCGGCCCAGTGGAGACTGCCTCGTGGGTTGCCCTCCAGGCTCAGACTGTTCAAGCTGTGACCAAACCTGGCAGCCCTAGCCTGGGACTTGTGGAGCACAGGCTGGAACATAAAGATGGAAGTCACAACTGGGGACAAGAAGGCAGATACAGGAGGAGAGCTCCTCCTGATGTGGCACGTGCCTGCATAGTGGGCCAGCAGGCTCACTGGAGGGCGGAGCGTGCAGATGGGGGTACAGAGTTACAAAACATTCCTGAGGGGCAGGGTGGGCAAGTGCTCATCAGAGAGAGGGGTTGGAGTTACAGAACTTCCCTGAGAGGCAGGGTGGGTACTGTGCTCACCGGAAGGGGCGGAGTTACAGAACCTTCCTGAGGGGCAGGGTGGGCAAGTGCTCACTGGAGAGGGCGGAGTTACAGAACATCCCTGAGAGGCAGGATTAGGTACTGTGCTCACCGGAAGGGGCGGAGTTACAGAACATCCCTGAGAGGCAGGATTAGGTACTGTGCTCACCGGAAGGGGCGGAGTTACAGAACATTCCTGAGAGGCAGGGTAGGTACTGTGCTCACCAGAGGGGGCGGAGTTACAGAACATCCCTAAGAGGCAGAGTGGGTAAGGGCTCACCAGAGGGGTTGGAGTTACAGAACATCCCTGAGTGGCAGGGTGGGTACTGTGCTCACCGGAAGGGGCGGAGTTAGACCATTCCTGAGAGGCCGGGTAGGTACTGTGCTCACCGGAGGGGGCGGAGTTACAGAACATCCCTGAGAGGCAGGATTAGGTACTGTGCTCACCGGAAGGGGCGGAGTTACAGAACATTCCTGAGGGGCAGAGTGGGCAAGTGCTCACGGAGGTGGCGGAGTTACAGAACATTCCTGAGAGGCAGGGTAGGTACTGTGCTCACCGGAGGGGGCGGAGTTACAGAACATCCCTAAGAGGCAGAGTGGGTAAGTGCTCACCAGAGGGGTTGGAGTTACAGAACATCCCTGAGAGGCAGGGTGGGTACTGTGCTCACCGGAAGGGGCGGAGTTAGACCATTCCTGAGAGGCCGGGTAGGTACTGTACTCACCGGAGGGGGCGGAGTTACAGAACATTCCTGAGGGGCAGGGTGGATACTGGCTCACCAAAGGGGGCCGAGCTAATATTTCCGAGAAGTCAAGACGTTCAGTGGCACAACATTTTGATACACTGGGCAGGAGCCCAACAGTAGAAACTTACATTTCCAGAACAAAACATTTTGTGTTGGCAAGTGTTGGCAAGCCCAGTATAGTTCTTTATCACTTGAGACAGGCATGCAGCAGACCTCACATGTGCCTCTGACCTTGTCCCTGCCTCCAATGCTGTCCACAGCCCTCCATTTCCCGCCTGGATGGCGTCCTCCAGGTACCCAAGCGTGGTCTGGACCCAGGTCCAGCCCCTGCAGATGAAGAAGTTAGGAATGTCCCGCCCCCTTCATCTTCTCCTGACATCACAATGATGCCGAGACCCCGCCCTTAAGCACAGCACACTAGGTGAGGAGGCAGCAAACTGTTAAACGTTTCCCTCAGCACTTTGTAGGATGTGCTAGGTTTTTTGGTTGTTTTTGTTTTTTTGTTTTTTGAGACAGGGTCTCGTTTTGTAGTTCAGGCTGGCCCTGAGCTCACTGTGTAGTCCAGGCAAGCCTCAAAATCAGCAGTCCTCCTGTCTCTGCCTCCCGAGTGCTGGGATGACAGGCGTGAGCCACCAAGCCCGGCAGGACGTGCTAGTTTTACCTACGTGGGGTTTCCTCCGGTGCAGGTGAGACCAGGCTGCACTGCTCTCACCTGTCCAAGTCTTGGTGCAGGATCTATAGTGGAAATTGGTTCTCTTCTCCAGCTACTGTGCGACTCGATTAAAAAGCTACACCTGGCCTCCCAGTGGTGGGAAGGCTGAGGCAGGAGGATCCCTGCGAGTTCAAGGCTAGCCTGAGATACATGACGAGTTCAAACCCAGCCTGAAATACAAACCAAAAGCTTGTCAAAAAAACAAAAAAATGCATCTGCCGGAGACTTAGCTCAAGTGGTAACATACTTACCTGGAAGCAGAAAGGCTCGAGTTTGATCCCCAGTACTGACTTTAAAAAATGCAACTAAAGCCAGGCGTGGTGGCTCACGCCTGTAATCGCAGCACTCGGGAGGCAGAGACAGGAGGATTGCTGAGTTTGAGGCTTGCCTGGGCTGCATAGTGAGCTCACAGCCAGCCTGAACTACGAAGTGAGACTCTGTCTCAAAAAAAGAAAAAGCAACTAAAATAGCGGTTGAGAGGGCTTTGGGTTCAATCACTACTACCACAAAAGAAGAAACACTTGTGGCTTCATAATGAGCTTTGTGACCACAGTTACCTGGACACTGATGTGCAGAGCCTTCAAAAGCAACCTGGTAATTTCAGTTCTGAAGCTTCTCTGGGGTGATTGGCCAAGCAGGCAAAGGAACCCTCCCCTTGTTATGGAGCCAGATTCTTACTTTCTTTTTTCTCTCTCTCCTTCTTTTTTTTTTTTTGAGACTGGGTCTTGCTTTGTAGTTCAGGCTGGACCCAAGCTCACTGTGTAGCTCAAGCAAGCCTTCAACTCAGCAATCCTGCCTCTGCCTCCAAGTGCTGGGATGACAGGCTTGAGCCACCAAGGCTGTCATCTGTGGTATGTGGTGCTGATTGCTGGTGGGCAGTATTGTTGTATGTGGTTACCAGAGGTCAAACCAGGGACCTTGCACTTGCTATGCAGGTGATGGAACCACTCTGGCCTTTCCTTCCTTCCTTTCTCTTTCCTTTTTTTTTTTTTTTTTTTTTAATTTAAGCACTGGAGAATGAACCCGGGGCCCCTTTTCTCACTGAGCTAAATCTCTGCCACCCACCCCTTTAAATTTTCTATTTTGAGACAGGGTCTGGCTGAGTTTTCCAGGTTTACCTCAAATTTGCAATCCTTCTGCCTCAGCCTCCCAGAGTACTGAGATTACAGATTACACCCCATTAACTCACTTCCCTTTCATTACTAAGGATGTTTGCACTGATACAGCATTGTATTGTTGGCCTGCCTTTCCTCTTAGCTTTCATAGGTTGTTGAGAAATCTAGTTCTTTGAATTTTACCACTCTAAACTCGTGTGGATTTTCCAAAATTCTTTTCAAGATTTTCTCTTTAGTTTTCATCAGTTGCATCATGTCATTTGTTTTCTTTAGGTCTCTCCTGTTCTCTGAACACCTTGCACTTTTTAAAAAATTTGAGACAGGGTCTCACTACGTGGTTCAGGGTGGCCTCGAAGTCATGAGGATCTTCCTGTCTCAGCCTCCCAAGTGCTGGGATTACAGGTGTGATTGCCACCACGCCTGGCATCACTTTGCATTTGTATCATCCCACCAAATTTGAGAACTTTTTGATCAGGAGTTCTGAGAAATGTGTCATTAGGCAGCTTTGTCATTGTGCAGTGCATAGTTTACCAACAAATGCTGGATGGCATAACCTACTACACTCTTAGTTCTCTATATGGTCTGTTACTGGCCAATGCCATTGTGTAGTGAGTGGATGATTGCATTTTGCCATTATACATTCTACTCATCTTTTTTTAAAATTTTTTAAAATTGAATTTTTTATTGGTATATTTTATATACAGCTTGCAATCACACACAACATTGGGGTATTCCACTCATCTTTTAGGGCTCTTAGTTAAGTTAGACTTTTGTTTGGCATTGTCAGAATATCATGAGGATGTTGTTCACACAGTGAATAATTTGGGAGTGTATCATGGGACATTTTCAGTATTGTCATGCTGTAGCTCTTTAATCCTATGGGGAACGCAGATATTTCTTTGACCAAGAAAATGACCCAAATAGGCTCAGTATGCAAATTTCTTCGAGCATTTTGTGGGTCATTTCAATGCGAATTCCAATTTTTTTTTTTTTTTTTTTTTGCTTTTTGAGACAGGGTCTCGCGTTGTAGTTCAGGCTGGCCCTTAGCTAACTATGGTGCCCAGGCGAGCCGCCGCAAACTCAGCAATCTTCCTGCCTATGCCTCCAGAGTGCTGGGATGACAGGCGTGAGCCACCACGTCCGGCATTGTGGTATGCGGCGTTGATTGTTGGTGGGCGTGAGTCTCCACGCCCAGCATTCTATGTGGTTACCGGGGATCGAACTCAGGTCCTTGCGCTTGCGCGGCAGGTGCCGGAACCACTGAGCTAACCCTCCGGCCCATGAATTCCATTTTAAAAAGTCTTTTTCCAGCTGTATGTGATGTACGTTTCATACCTGAAATCTGGGTGACTGAGACAGGAGGATCACAAGTTGAACTACACACAGGGCAACTTAGTGAGAACTTTAAGGAACGGAGATGTAGCTCAGTGTGAAGGCGCTGGGTTTAAACCCCAGTACTGTGGGTGGGGGAAGGCTGATGTACATGGAGAATGGTCTATCTCATGGTTTTTTTTTTTTTTTTTTTTGAGACAGGGTCTCGCATCGTAGTTCAGGCTGGCTCTAAGCTCACTATGTAGCCCAGGCAAGCCTGGAACTCTGCAATCTTCCTGCCTCTGCCTCCCGAGTGCTGGGATTACAGGCGTGAACCACCATACCCAGCACTCTCATGGTTCTTAAAGTCTATTTTATGTCTCACTGCTACTGCAGGATGCCCTGCAGGCAGGTGGCAAGTAAATGGAGAATGCAAAAACCTTTGAAACAGATCTCTTTCTGTGACCATTACAACTGCTTGTGGTTGAAACAGAAGTCCTGTGATAATTTTATCTCTGTAAGAGGTGAGGAGACTTAGAAAGGCTAGGCAGGAGAACCAGTATTAGCTACTGTGAATTTTCTGTGTGTGCCTTACTGGAGACTGAACCCAGGACCTTCACAGAGGTACAACCCCGGTACTAGTTTACTCTTTTGAGACAGACCCACTCCATTGCTATGGTCCCCAGGCCGGGCATGAAATTGTGATTCTCCTGCCTCTGACTTCCCCAGTGCAAGAGTTATAGGCCTGTGCCACGGCACGTGTCTGCTGCGTAATTTTCATGGGCTCAAGGGCATGCAAAATCCTAGCTGCCAAGGGCAGTGGAAATATGGACCTGGTAGACAAGAGAGGAGGGAGGATGGGGCTTTGGATCAATTGGCTTGAAAATGAAATACGTGTTCCCAACAAGTTATTTTTAGGAATAATTATTAGCCCTAGGAAAGGTGGCCTTTCCAGGAAGAAAGATCCTAATGATGTCAGTGTCCTAACATATATGAAATAAAACGCATTACTAGGACAGTTACTCCTCTGGGAGTTTGACATCATATTAAAAGTTTTGGGGGCCGGAGGGTTAGCTCAGTGGTTCCAGCGCCTGCCTCGCAAGCACAAGGACCTGAGTTCAATCCCCGGTAACCACATATAATGCTGGGTGTGGAGACACGCCCACCAACAATCAACACTGCATACCACAATGCCGGACCTGGTGGCTCACGCCTGTCATCCCAGCACTCGGGAGGCAGAGACAGGAGGATTGCTGAGTTCGCGGCAGCTTGCCTGGGCACCATAGTGAGCTCAGGGCCAGCCTGAACTACAAAGCGAGACCCAGTCTCCAAAAAGCAAAAAAAAACAAAAAAACAAAAACACACACACACACACAAAACACCTCAGAAAATATTCATATCCAGGTGTCTTAATTTACTTTATTTGTCACAAGGACAAAATACCTAAAACCCACAAGTTTGCAGAGGTGAGGTTTTTATCTTGGCCCACAGGTTCAGAGTTGTGGTCTGGTTGGCAGACTCGAATGCAGAAACAGCATGGTCAGAGGGCCTGGGTGGAGCACAGTGGCTCACATCATGGTGGCAGGATGCAGACAGGTTGAGAAGCTGGGGAAGGAAGAGCTACCCCTGCCAGGCCATGCCCACAGCGGCCACTTCGCCGACCTTTCTTACAGCCCGTACTTCTCTGATGAGGCTAAGGCCTGAGCCAGTCACCTTCTGCAAAGGCCCACCTCTGAACGCAAGAGGCTTGGGGGATGTTGATGTAACCCATATCATCAAGTTCTTACAAATATCAACTAGAACTTTCAATGAACTAAAAATGCTGATTTAAAACAACATGATTCGGTAACATAATTTTCTTCCGTCACACTAGCTTCGCACAGAACGATCAGAAACATCCACAGGGGTGCCTGCCGTGTGAGACGCTGCTTCCGGTCATCGTGGAGTGTGCCGCGGCTGTGGGAGGCCAAACTTGAGGGACCATCTGCCTGCACTGAGGACCTGGTTTGCTACTTCTTCCCTCGACGATCCTGAAACAACCCATTGTGCTCTGTGCATCCCAAACCCGTGGTTTTTCAGCATTAAACTGAGATGGTGCCCTCTAGTGGTAGAAAAGGAAGTGAGCTGTCCCTATAAAACCAGTGGCCATTCAGTCTTAACCCGGTGCTAGATCCGCACGGCACCCAAGAACACTGCGGGGTCTGTGGCGAACCAGCCAGCGCGTGATGACTGAAGATGAAGTAAGGTTTGTTGGTTCGTGACCCATATCAGCCGAACTCAGCTGTGAGGAGGAGCGGCGATTCCTGGTCTGCCCTGCAGAGGGCAGCATCTAGCAAAGGGACATCCGGGCCTCGCAGGGAGGCAGCCATCCCTGGGCCTGGGCCAGTCCTCTGGTGCTCTTCAGAGAATCTGATTTAGGGGTCTCCCCGTGTAAGCTTCAGGGGCCCAGACGCTCTCAGTTCATTTCGCAGAGCGGACCTGGCCCTAGGAGCTGCTGCTCAGCATGGCCCCTGGTGGAAGTGTTTTGAAGGGAGGAGTCCAGAGCCACTGTCCTGTTGCCGTGAGAAACAAGAGTCACATCTCTGGCCTGAAGCTTCACCTGTTCAGCAAAAACGGTTACGGTTTTCCTGGTGCACAGCGATGGTCTCTGCACAACAGGACCGCTCCGGCATCGTGTAGCTGTGCGGTGTGTGTGGCTGTGTGTGTTCCTGAGCGCGTTTGGTTGTGTGGTTGTGAAAGGAGTTCAGATCACAGTGGGATGAATCTCAGCATGTGAGAGTGGGAATTACGGCCACTCTGGGGGCTCATGTCTTCTCTCTTTTCTAGGTCTCCTTTCTAGGAACCTAGTCTGCCTTCATGAAGGGAAGACAGAGACATCAAGGATCCTGACCGACCACGCGAGACATCGTTACCGGGTATGTGAAACTGCGTCCCCCGTGACGATAGACTCGCTGCCACCAAGGACATGTATTTCCTTCCAGGAGGACTTGGGTTTGTACTTTCTTCCTCTTGACAGAGCCAAACTCGATAGAGGCCTCAGAGGGTTTTCTCCAGAGAGCAGGGCCTCTTGCGTTGGCAAAGTGTTGCCTTAAAAGTGACCGTGGGCCGGAGATTTAGTTCAGTGGTTCACCTGCTTAGCAAGGGCAAGGTCTTGAGTGCCATCCCTGGTACAAACAAAACAAAAATAGTTGCCATGGTTGTTCAGTTCTTCAGTAACTACTGACCCTTCTCAACCCTCCATTCCCTACTATGCGTGAAGTATGTGCAGTGCCCCAGGAATGTACAGCTTGCCTCGGTTCTTGAGCAAACAATTCAGATCACAAACAAAAGTGTTCAGCAAAATTTACTTCCATCTGTAAACTGAGTCAAGTGAAACACATGCCTGCAGTCATACGCCCCACATAAACACAAGCACAACCATCTTCCCAAAATTGTAAAACAAATTAAGTTCATGAGCTGAGGTACCACCATACTTTAGAAGAAGGTAGGCAAGGTGGCGCATGTCTGTAATCCCAGCACGCAGGAGGCTGAGGCAGGAGGATCACCACAAGTTCAAGGCGAGGCTGGACTACACAATGAATTCAAAGCCAGCCTGAATACACAGTGAGAGTCTGTCAAAAACAAAAA
>PVIC010047476.1:0-13849 GCA_004025085.1 Thryonomys swinderianus | reverse complement strand
TCTCTCTCCTCTCTCTCTCTCTCTCTCTTTCTCTCTCTCCCCCCCTCTCCTTGCCCCTGTCCCTATCCCTGTTCTCTCCTTCTCCCTCTTCCTCTCCCTCTTTGTTTCTCTCTGATATAAAGTCTTACTATGTTGTTCAGGTGGGACTCGAGCTCCTGGATCCAATGATATTCTTGCTTTAGGCTGTCATGTAATTGGGAAAATAGGCAAATAATATGGTGCCCAGCTTAATTCTTTTAATCAATTTATTTTCATGGTTTCTGGTGTTCTGTGTCTTATAATTTACAAAAGAGAGAAATGAAGGTATTTTTAAAATTTTGTTCTGCAAAACTAAAATGTACTGTCATGTTAGGACAAAGTCTGCCCATGAGCTCTGTCTATTGCCTGACTCAGAAATGCTTGTACAACTTCAGAAAAATGCAAATATCTTTGACCCATAGTTTCTTCACATGTAGAACTTCTATAATTTATTAATAATATAGAAATGTTATGTTGAGCTTTTTACATGATACTACATTTTGAATATTGGATTATATAAGATAAAAATATAAAATGCTTCTCAAGCTCCAATGATTAGGAAAAATATTACTATTCTTAGAAGGAATTTATGTTGTGCTTGCTTTGGCAGCACATATACTAAAAGTAAAAGTGGTATGTGGCCAGACTATAGTGACATTAAGTGCGGAACTTACATGGGCTTGGCAATCAAGAACACTTACAGGTTTTAGGAAAAGCAGTATAAAGCCCAAGAAGAACTCAAGGACTAGATATGGAGATGTGAGGTCCAGGATGACAAACCAAGAGACCAAAATACATTAATGCCTTAAGGATAGTTACAATGCTAGTAAACAGTTCAAGAGAAAGGTCTTCACCTTGAAGACTTCTGAAAGGTCTTCAGAGCCAGATCAGTGAGTATAATACTTAAAAATACAGAGTTAGATACTGTGGCAGTAGAGCCTTCAGAATCAGTGAAGAAATGAAAAGGGTGGGTTGAGTAAAGAAAGAATGAAATGTGGTTTTCAGAATTCAATTTCAGGCATATGGGACAAAAATAGAAAACTTAGAAGATAGAGTTGAGTGTTTATTAATGATGAAAAATTAATTTGACATGCCTGACTTTATGGAAATGGCAGAGCATTCCACTAGTGATGACAAACAGACACTGAGAAACCTTGAATGAAGTCAGGGAAGTGGCTGGGGGATTACATGGCTAGAGGATGAAGAGTCCTTTGCAAAACAGTAACAATGGTAGCCCTAAGGATGGGTGCCTTTAATGAGGAAGTCATACAGAGGGGTATGTGTTCTCACAGAGGAGGAGAGAACAGGGGTCTCCAGCAAGGTCCTAGAAAAGGTCAGAGAAATAGAAGAACCCAAGGCATGCACACACCAAGCAATAAGAGAATTTCATATTGTCAACCAGATGGTATATTAAGTATTTTACAATATTTTATTAAAATTCAAGAAGGAAGGGACTATGAATAATGATTAGAAGTGCCAATGTTGGCAAGATGATCAGTGAGAAATAGGAAGATAGCAATTGTATGTTTTCTTCCCACTATCATGATCACATTCATGGTAAGAGACTCATATTTATGAATAATTTAGTAAATATTTATTTGAGTGAATAGTGCCAACCACATTGTAAGAATTCTATAAATGAGTTGGCACTATAGATTAAAATCAGAGGATGTAGACTGCTCTAGGATATTTTCAGTGGTAAAGAATTATAAAATGGGTATTTGCTACTACAACTAATAGCCAAGGTTCATTTGTCACTCAATATCTCTTTTGACTTTTTCAGCAATTCTGTGAGGGAGACTGTGTTATTATTTCCATTGTAAGAATGAGGAGACAAGTCAGGGAGATTAATAAACTGGTTGAAGGTCACATAACCAATTGTGGAAAAGCTAGGATACAGGCAATTATTACCAGTCTACTTACAAATTCCTCATCAGCTTCTGTACTGAATCCTTAGCACCCATGACAGGGTCTAGCACACTAAGGTATTTATACTGTTCTATTGATAGGCACTGTGAGACAAGAATCAGACTATGTGCCCACAATCACACACAGTTAATTACATTAATTAAATGCTGGAGATAGAATTTAGATGCAAGTACTCTGATTCTAGAAATGCTGCTATTGATCACTATCCCACTTTTCTAGATATAATTGCCTGTCGGATTAAAACATAGAACATTGAGGACAAAATGGATTTGAAATGTAGAATTTGTAGAAAGTGAGAAAGCAAGGGATGTGATGATGAGTAACCCTGGTGGTGAGCAAGTGGATGAAGTGCTAGATAACCAGAGTCTTGGAGGAACAGTGCTTCTTAGTGAAGCAGAGATCCCAGGCACGTCATACTAGTGGATGAGAGGAAGCCAGTGGACCTAGCAGTCACTAAGACTTAGGAGACCAGAGACCTAAAAGTCAGGAGGAGCCTTTTTTTAAAAACAAACTTAAACAAAAGAGACTTTCTCAGACATAGTATCTCAGAATTCTTGTAGATACCCATGTTGTGTGTGAAGAGTATTCACATGACAAAGCGTGAGCCTACGGAAGATGTTAAATCTCCTGACAGCTTCTTCCAGTTCTAAAGGTTTGCATTTGAATAAATTTTTCTAGATGTGAATTCATGAGATATTCCCTTTTTACAAATTTCCTACTGAATTTACTTCCACGTATCATATGTAATAAACCTACAAAAATATATGCATAATGGAGATTATGCCTGGTAAAACTATCTCCTGAAGAGAATATTATAGACAACACTGCACCTTTATTAATATCTTCTTAAAAGATGTTGATAAATAATATTCCTAAAGGAAGTGTTCAGTTCAGAATTAAGGAATTTGTTTTGGAATTTTAAATGTCAAGGTTAAGGTCTCACGGATAGCAGAAGATACCACATGTCCTACCTTCAGGATGTGTTACCTCCTGCAGCACTACTTCAAGACCTCAAGTAGCAAAACTAGAAGGTATTCCCACTGCGCTAAAGTAAGCTACAATATTTCTTGAAACAATAGTTGTCTTATAAGTATAGCCGCTGGGTTGTGGGCTTTAGAAGGAAATCTGAGGAGAACTAGTAGTAACTATCGCTGAAAAAGAGTCTCACTCCAAGGAGAGAATTATGTAGAAATTCATCACTCTTTCAGGCTGACTGTTCCCTTCTTATCCGCACAGAAACACTTATGCACATACGCATAAGTGACGTACCCTTTCCTCAGTGAATCTTTTCCTTAGAAGCCTGACAGTTTTCTAAGGCAGACTGCACATCCAGATATATGTAAGACCCAGTGAAATAAAAAAAAAACATAATTCCTCTCTAACAAGAGACATTTCTTTAGACTCTGTTTCATTCCTGATTCAGGAAGTTAGGAAAGGAGGCAATAAAAGGCAAAAATGAGCCACATTTTCACATAAGAGACAGTCAACTTCCATAGACTTTTGTGTCTTTCTCCAGAGATTTTTTTTTTAGTCCCTCTTTGAAACTTTTGCAGATATGATTTTTAACTATATGGCATTAGCCTCAGTGATGACCCCATGAGGGTCAGTGTGTAACTGCCTCTCGGATTTCAGGAGAACAGAAGTTAGAGTCAGACTAATAGCACGCTGGGAGTTCAGTGCTTTGCAGCTTTGAAGCCTACCTGTCAGTTTTTCTTAAAATACACATGCACATATTCTGCCTTCGGTCCTTTCACAGACTGATTAATGTGGCTGTGCTCCTCGAGGCTACACACTAACTGCACTCGCCTTGTTTCTAGCAGCCCAGCCCCTCTGGTGTCACCCAAATTATGCCTGGTTCTTTCCAACAAATTATTGTGATGATTAAGAAAGTTTGATGATATATCATTTTCTGGATTTCAGACCTCCTGTCAGATAATAGAGTCAGAAGTGTGGGGCTGCTACAGTTACTCCATATCAATGCTCTGAGTTCAAATAAAGTGTCAGGATGACTAAGTACAAGGGATTTGTGGGATGCTTTAATGTTGCCTCATTTCAAATCACTTCATAAGCAGCCCGGTAATGAGCTCAATAAATTCTGTTGCAGGAGAAAAAAAGGGGAGAGAGAGAGGAAGAGAGAGAGCCCTGTATTCGCTACAGAAAAAGTAGGTTGCTATTTTATAATTAGGCCTCTGGGCTAGTGGGAAGGCATCTGATTTCCTGTTTGAAATCCACTTTGTTAACTCTGTGATGTGGAGATGGCTAAATGAGTATGAAATATTATAATTAAGGACATCACAAGCTGTTTATCTTATCAGCAGTGTTTTTCCTTAAAGGCTGCCTCACTGACCACTTGTGTATTATAACTGCCTTGTGTGTGTGTGTGTGTGTGTGTGTTTTCTTTACCAGTTGTAACCAATAGCGGTTTGCCTGGCTTTAAGGGAGAAAGAGGCTGTGTGAACAGCAGCCCAGAAACCAGAAGTCATGTGTGAGACCTAAATTGCATTTATTCTGCCTGAAATCGGGCATTCTTTTCATTCACTGCAATAAGCTATTTGTTGTTAGAAATAAGTAAGTTTATAAAGTGTGACTAAACCTGTGTGGGGGATACTGTCTGTGACCCACTGCCAAGCACTGGCTTTTTGTTCTGAAGGGAGCACGGAAAACCAGTCCAACTTTGGAAAATGAGAACTGGTTTATTATTGATTGAGTGGACAGCAAATGGCCAGATCTACAAGTTTCACTGTGAATTGAAGGACTCTACATTATGCTAATCTTCTGACTTGCCAACTTTCTTGCTTGCACTAATCAGGGGGAGGTGGGTTCTGCTCTTTCGTCGACTGAAATGACAGTCCTCCCCATGCTATGTTGCAAGGGCCGAGAAAGGAGTTATTTGCCTGCCACTTCATTGGCTGAACTGTAAGACCAAATCATACATTTAACACCTGGCTTTTTTCTGCACTTTGATTTCTAAAAGATTCTATTTCTCAGAAACACAGTAAATGCCTCGTGTATTCATGAGATGGACTCAGTATATCTAGATATTCAACATTTGTTGGCCCTTGGCAAGATAATGGAGCATGACAAATTTATCTTCCGAGTTCCTTTCACAAACCTTTGACCATATTGAATTTCAAACAGAGGAAAGTTAAACCCTTGGGAGTCTGGTAGGAGCTTCTGAGGAGTCCCAGAAATGAAACATTCAAGCTACAGAAGCCTGGGAAAGAGCGACCAACAGGTGGCCTGGCTGTGGGGTTGGCCTTGTGAGCAAATGTGACTCACACCTCAGGAGGAAGAGAGGGGAGCCCCCAGTGACTGCAGAACATCAGCATCGATTCCGAGTTCCGCACCAAAGTGTAGCTGTCAGCCATGGAAACTGAGTTCTTAGCAGTTCAATCTTCAGGATGAGGGACATTTATACTTCCTATATGAATTTGTCGATGAACATAGACTCAAATCTTCCTTTCCTCTTGAGATTTTTACATTTTTAAACAGTACCACTTTCCATCTGTAGCTGATTGCTTTTTCTGTGGAGCACTTGATATATTTCTTCATTTTTTTCCAGAACAGCTTCTCCGAAGTAATATGCCCATCACTACATCGACCCATCATTGCCGCCACCTCGCACACCAGGAGGATTTACCTCAAAGAGAAATTTATAATTGCACCTCGATTTTTCAGTGCAAACATTAATTGAACTGAAAAAGAGATAAGTTAATGTGAGTTCTTATATTCACCCAGAATTCTGGCAATATTGACAAAAATGAAACACATTGAAAAGAAATGTTATGTAGTTAAAAAGTACCAAAACATCTGGAAATAACATAAAAAATAAAATAAACCATTCAGTTATTTTGTTTTAACTGACAAGTATATACTAATTTATCTGGTTCAAAACTTACATTGGAACTACCTACACTAAGACAGCGTATTAATTCCATGCAACAGGCATAGAGTTCTTAATGCTATCAAGTATTGTTTGTGCATTGTATTTTACTTAGCTCGCAGCATCAGGGCAGTGCTAGGATTAGTTCTTTTTTATAGGAGTGCCATCCATGAGTCACAAGGTGAAGGAACCTGCCTCAACTCAGTTGGCAGGCATCTGGCAAGGGGCTTAGATCTCATTCGAGTAAGCACAATTCATCCTTTAGCAATACTATATTATATTTTTATTTGACAAATTGCTGTAAGGCTACGATTAGCTCCTCTCTAAGTGCATATGGGCAAAATACTCAACTGCGCATGTCACAGACTTTGATGAATTGCTGTTATTTGCAGAGCGTTTGTTGAGAGCTTCAATTTAATCCTGCAAACTTTCTTCTGTACTTGTCCCCAAAAGGTGAAAACTTGGATAAAAATTGTCTAGTTGCCACCTCATGCTGCTCTATCCCAAGAATGTAAGTAATATAAATGTTGTTTGAAATCCTGACCATCCAAATACTCAGCAAAGCCAAATGCCTCATATAGTAGTAAGCAGACCCACCCTTTGCATTATATATAACTTATCATCTTAGACATATATAATATATATATATAATTAGCATTACTATTAATAAGGCAGGGATATGGAGACTTTGTAACTGATTAGATCCTGCCAACAATTTAATATGGTGCAGTTAAAAACATGACTTGAGTCAGATTTAGTTAGTGACCTGCCAGAAAAACCAAAGTGAATGAGATCCCAGCTCCATGAAGATAGGACACCCCATGCATCTTGCAGCCTCGTGAGAATGTTTATTTTAAAGGGAGGGAAGTATGCTCCTGAGAATGTGGTGACGCATAATTGCTTTCCAAATCTAGAATAAATATTTACCTAGAGAAAATCCTCCAGGATATTAAGGCAGTTGTTCTCTCGTGAGGAAGAGAAGTGCGTTCGCGGGCTGTCAGAGAGCCTGTGGGTTAGAAGGTGCTCTTCCAGGCATCTTCCTGAGTCCCTCTTTATACCTTCTTAACTAACACCTTACAGGCTCTCTTCCTTTGTTTTCATAGACTTATTTTTAAAAAGACAAGTCACTGTAAAAAGTAACGAGACAGATCCAGAGAAAGCACAAGGTAGAGTCCGAGACTCCACTTCTTCCTCTGGGAAGCCTAAGAAATCATGGTTGGTAATATATGGAATGAGGTGAAATACATTTTGTGTAGGTGGAGATATTTTCCAAAGGTGTTGAGGTTTTTCTTGTTGAGCCAGTGAGTCATTCAATAAGCGTTTGATTATTGTACATCATGGACTATCGGAAGTACAGAAGGGATGTCTGCTTTTACTTTCCTCAGATTTACCAAATAAATCATCGCCTAGCAGAGCAGACAGATACATCAGTTAAATAATTTAACTATAATCTGATGAGGACATGCTGGGCATTATGAAGTCATGTGGGAGGGAAGTCTAAACAAACCAGGAGAGTGGACAAGTTTTATGGAAGGAGAGAGACACATGCAGGACTTCTAACTGTGAAGGATTCTGTATGAACGTCTCTCCCATGATCCTGAGGCTCATGTCTCCCTATTCTTCTGTTCTCCTGTTTCCCCTTCTCTTTGCTGCCATCTCCACTCTGGCTCCTGTTCGCTGAGACAGTCTCCGAGCTGTCACTGGTGAAATCTGCAGAGGGAGCTGTTGGTGTGCCCAAGACCCAAGCATTTGCTGTCAGATGCACAGAAATTGCTTCCTCCTCTGTGTGGCAGGTGCACGAGCCTTGGTGCTGATATCCGGCACTGGCTTGGGCTATCTTGCTGTTCAGACCATTTTGCCTGGCTCTTGAGCTCGCCGTGACATTAATTCCTAATGGTGGCTTTTCACTCTTGTCCCTCCTGCCATCGGCTGCAGGTTGCACTAGTCAGGGGAGCTGTACACACTTGCTTTCTTGCAGAGGAAACAACTCAAAAGTTTTCAGTTAGGTGTGCTCTCTCTTTAGGACCCAGTAGCATGTGAGTAGGATGAGCTCTTTCTACTGCAATCCGGAGAAACATAAACAAAGGCCTCATGCCTGACCCTAAAATATTGTCTTTGGACATAATTTACGTGACTTGATACCCCTTTTTCAGGGGTGAATTCTTTGTCGAGATGTTTTCTCAGTTTGTCATGGGGGAAAAAAAAATCCTAGTGACTTCCCTAATTCAGCCCTCCATATCTGTGCAGGCACATGTAATGTGCCAGAGAATATAGTTTAGAATCAAGGAGGAAATAAAAGAAGTAGAGGAAAAGAAGTTTGCCAGGAGAGCAGAGGACTTGGAGTCTCTTCCTGACATACACCAGTGCTCCACGTTCTTCAACTCGGCCTCCAATTAAGATAAATGCAGGGTAGAACTTCTGAAGCAGTTTTCCCCTCTCTGCCTGAGGTCTGTGTAAAAATTAACTAACCTGAATCGGCCTTTAATGTTCCCTGACTGTTGACTAGAAAGAACAAGAAAGGTTAGCTAAGGTGATTGTCCTGCAGGAGATTTATTGGTGTTTATAGTTTTTTATTAAGGGAAATCTAGTCTCTAGGAAAAATCAAAATAGCACAGCATTAATAATATATATATATATATAATATCAATTAATTTTTAATTTCGTGTTGAATGATGGCTCTTGACTAAGCCTCAGTGTTTTTCTTTTATATAAAAGAATACCTGTATGCTTTCTTCCTGATGTTTCTATTTCCAAATATCTAGAACACGTAGCTTAAAGTTTAGAGCTAATCTCTTTTGGAGTTTTCTGAACATAACTGGGCATGTTTTAGCTGCATATTTGTTATATTATACTGAATAAAATTTGGAATCATAGCTGTGATTTAGCTTAAACCCCTGGACTTCCAAAGAATAAATCTTTGTAACTCAGCAATGTTTTTCTATAAAATAAGGAGTCTCCAGCCTGGACATAGTTGCTATCTTTTTATTATTTCTCTTTTTGATACTTATGCTATTGACTATCTTATTAGTCCATCCTGTTAGGAAATGTTTTTCTTTAGCATAATATCTTAATAACCATCAAGGTGGTTTACCTGGGTACCCTAATGCTCAGCCCGCCCAAGGATTTTCATAAGTAAATAGCATGTCAGCAAAGTGACTACATTAAAAAATCTGTTAGTGACTGCATCCTTCATCTGTACTTCAGGCATATTGATAATATATAGACAGTCTCCTTTGGGAAATATGGTAGAATTTCTAGTGAGACAGGAGGATCTTTCCTTAACGAGCAAAGCCCTTTAAAAACCCATATCTAGATTTGGAAGGCAGAGTTTTATAATTGCAAAACCAATAGTCCATTTTTAGCCGCACATAGTTTGATTAAGCTCATTAGTCTGGGTATATGGGTAAAAGCCATTGTAACTGAATTAGTATTACAAAAAACAATTATCGTTTCTTATCAGCTTCTCTTTGTTTTCTCCTCAATGAATATTTTGCTTTTAGAGAGCAAATAAGAGAACAAGTGGCATCATCTTGTGAGGTGTACAGCATGTTAGCACACATTTCTATGTTACTTCAGATTATGTTATTCTAAATTTTATTTCCAGTCTGCTTTTACTTATAGTCATTATTAAACAAAAGAAGGTTATGCTTATGTATGTATTTTGTCATTCTTCAAAAGCTTTGAAATACCTTATAATAATACAAAAATGTCTTTTGTCTGTTGGCAAAGTCATTAAGGATCTGCCAAATTAATGCAAAGGTGATAAATTGTGGAAAGATATAAATGCATTTTATATTTGGGGATTTCTATCATTCATCATGTTGAGCTTTTAGGTCCCTAAATTGTCATCCAGTCCTTTCTGGGGATGGGACACTGAGATAAGAAATCAGAGTGGCAGGTAAGAGGCTTGTAAATGGCTAATTATAGTCAATTCCTGATTATACTTGGGGGAGTCATTGCTGATTATCTCTGCAAATCTTGCTTTTGAGTTCTGTTGACATTGAAACAGAATGGCCTATAAAGTCATTTGTGGTTATTACTCAGTACCTTTTGTCTAATTTCCTTTCCCCCTGTAGCCTATCACCCAGCAGGAGATCTTTTATGTCAAAACACTTAATTACCTCCCCCAAATCAGTGAAGGTTAAAAACAAGATGAAACAAACAAGAAAAACCAAACTGGCATATTTATAGCTTGCCTCACTGATTCATGGATTGATTTTACCCACTTAGTTTGAAGTTACTGGCACAGCACAGTGGGAGCCAGTGGAGAGGTCTTGAAGGAACAGCAGACCTAAGACATTCCTTACTACCTTATACTCGGGACCAACCATGTTGTGGTACAGCTCATGAGATATGTAATTTGAGGACAGCTATTGGCCTGCCACGTGTACGCTACAAAATCCCCATGTTTATGAAGAGACTGATGCGTATGCATATGTAAGATTGTATCTGTATTAAAGAGAGCAAATATTTCTGTGGATCACGTGTAAGTTTGTATGTATGGATGAAAGTAAATATAAATGAATAACATAATTCAATTAAGAACAGGTCATGCCCTCCGTGGGAGGATAGCAAAGACCTACAGTCTCCTGTAGTTTTACACACTGTAGAATGTTCATGTCTCTTTGTAGCTGGAGCAGATAAAGCCCTCTGGATACGTGGAAATCTTTTATTCTTCTGTACCAGAATATTTTTCCTCAAATCTATTCTATACTTCTTGAAGCTATGAAGATATTCTGGATATAGGTCAAGGACACGCTCATGGCTCAAAGGTAAGCTTTCTATCTTTCTGAACAAAGATTTGCAGGCTGGCCCCACCCAGGACAGAACCAAACTTCTTTGTTTCCTTTTTTTGCAATGTTGTAAATAGTGAATTTCCTATGCATACTTCTTCGAGCAGGAAAACATGCTCCTAGACTTTTCCTTGAAGCATACATTGTTGGTTTGGATGCTGTTATTGCTGCTGACCTCCTCCTCTTGTTTTTAGAAACACCACATGACCCTAAAAAGGCAATGCTTGAAGTGTATTTCTACTTCACCTGTGAGAAGATCTCATGTATTTCATCATTAGACTCCTGTGGAAATATACTATGAAAGTAGGGGATCTGGTTAGTGCCGGAGGCAAAGTACTACTAACTCATCCCAAAAGATTGCTTTTTGATTAAGGGGCTCTTGCTGTAAGGTGCTCAGCCTTTCTTACAGCTGATATGAACTGCTATTCTTGGCTGTGTAACCTAAGTTGAACATCTGATTTTTTTTTTTAAAGAAACAGCAATTACATTAAGGAGTCCTCAGGTGAGGTATAATTCCTTGAAAATTTCAAGTAGAATTCAATAAGCAGCCTGAACTTTGTGCCATACAGTTAGGCAGAAATTCATGAGGGAGAGAAGGTGGTAGGGATAATTCTACCTACCAAAATGTTTCCTGGGTAAATGCGAACATGTCAGAGAGAGTTCACGCTAAAAATCTGCCCTGCTTTAAGAACGACAGGTAGTCTAACGAATAGCCGAGGTAACATTTTTTTTTTCTTTTCACATGCCCTGAAAAATTAAAAGCACTTGCCTTTAATTTTATTAGGAGAAGGATAAGGAAGCGAAAGGGAGTAGAGGTTATTCTAGGGCAAATGTATAATTTATTGTCCAAACTGGGACACTTTTGGAATTAAGGGTACTCTAATAATAATTACTACACTAGATAAAAGGCATAAATCTCCCTCTCATGGAAAACCAGGATGTTTGGTGACCCCTGGGAGGTACAATTAATAGGGCTTTGTGTCTCTTGTCACTTCGCCTTGCTGTGACCAGGAGCTCGCAGTGGAAACATCATTTCAATTGATGGCTTTTTTTTCAAGGTTTCTGATCATAAGCTGTCTGTGGCGTAGACAATCTCAATTACACTTTGTGGTGGGATAGATTTTCCATCCTTGGCATTCTGTTATTAGATTAACAAGCATTTTATTGTTTCTTTTGTATATAGGCTTTTCATATTTATACAATTGGAATGAGAAAAAAGGAAAAAGTACTTAATAGAGCAGCTAAAAAAGAACATCAAAGCCTACTATTCGAATTATCTTTCACTGTTAGTTATCTTTTGTTCTTTAGAGCCTATGAATCTCGTCTCTTTTCTTTATATAATGATACTGTTTTCTCATTTTCACTGGGAAAGGAAGAAGGCAGAAATTTGTTGTGATTGTTTTATAAAAATCCTAGTGATTTTCCTTCACAGTAGGACTTTCTCAAGAGTGGAATTTATGATAATTTTACCACATAATCTTTGTCTATCATGATAATCTTTGATTCTCAAATGAAGTTTATAACTGAAGAGATCAATTTGAAATGTGGAGAATTATGTATTAACGTTAGGAGAATGCATTTTTTTGGTTTCATTCACAGCTCTGGATTCTTTAGAATGCAGCTTTGTTCACACTTACAAAAAAATAAGACCGTCACGTAAATGACAGAAAGTTCATTTTAGGAAAGCAAACTAGAAATCAAGCTGAATTGCTGATTCTGAACGTTATGCAGTCAAATTTCTTGCAGGCATTTTGAATGTATTATGCTTGATTATAGAGTAAGCAATGCAGTCAACCAGTGAACTAAAACAGTGATGCCCACCACTTCTTAAAACCTCATAAAATGTCCGAGCCTGCATTAGGGGTTTTAAATACATTACCTCATTCCATCATCACAGAAATTTTATTGGTATGATTTCTACCTAATGGATAAAAAAATAAAAGCAAAGCAAAAACAAAATCCCTGCAAGAAAAATCTCTGCACTAAGTTCAGGGAAAAATGAGAGAATGATATTCCAAGGTTATATTAAACTGGTACGTCTATTTGTTATTTTAAATGAGATCTGCCATTTAAAAGGCCAGAACACACTTTTAATAATAGTTTTTCATTTTAATTATTGAATAGTGAGTATGTCTTTTATATTTTAAAATTTTATTAATACATAGTTGTACATGATTACATTGACTTTGAAGAGCTGGTAGAGGCATATATGAAAATACATATTTTAACTAGCTTTTTAGCAATTAAAGTATTATTTCAAAAGTGTAAAGTGACAAAGCGTCATTAAAGTGTGACATTTGCTCCTTCAGTTATATAAATATCTTACTCATCTTTCTCAGACCTGTGTCTAACAGCACTTGAGACCCCTCTGTTCATTCTCTCCATTAGAATGACAACTCACTACTCACCTTCCCCGTCATTTGGGAACTCCTCTTGCCTCAAAGGACCCAGCACTTTTGCAACACCCATCAAAAATGAGTGCTGAATTAAACTGAACTATAATCTGTCGTTCGAACACTAATCTTAAAACTGACTTTGCCTTTCATATCTTGTTGGTTCCAGTTGAAAAACAAAAACAAAAACAAAACAAAACTGGAAATCAGGAAGAAAATTTTTTTTAGATTCATAAATTTCTTCACGGAAATTAATTAATATGATTTGATGATATCTTCAACCATGGCCTATACTACCGGTGGTGAGTCTATCAGACGTTTGTTGTTTTTCTTGTTAGAACAAATGATGTTAATATATGAGTTGGAATTGTGTTTTCTTAACTAAAACCCCTGTTTTCAGGTTTAACTGCAGAGTTGTCTCATTGTAATAAATAAACGGGGTTGAGATTACAGTCTGGGCACTTGGCTCTGAAAAGTTCTCCTTCATTGGCATATATAAATACTGACTTAGTGTTGTTTGTGAGAAAGCACCCTCCAAGGGGAGGCTGATTAAAAACAACTTCCTCTAGTAAGATGAGACCCAGAAATATTGGCCCCTTCTCTCTGCCCTGGCAGGGTGCAGTCCTGCTTCCAGTGTGCCTTGTGAGCACCTTCAGACTCTGGTATTTGTGAGGACATTTCTTTTAGCTTTTGTATATTAAATAAGGATTATATGGAAGAAAACATTTTCATAGGAGATTGCAGAATGTAAATGTGTAAGGCTGCTTTTCAAGTGATTCATACTGGGAAGGAATGATAATGAAGAGGATTAGTGTTACATTAGTAAGCATTGG
>PVIC010047475.1:0-13859 GCA_004025085.1 Thryonomys swinderianus | reverse complement strand
ACAAAGTCAACCAACGATAAATGCTGGCGTGGCTGTGGGGAGAAAGGAACCCTTCTACACTGTTGGTGGGATTGCAGACTTGTGCAACCATTGTGGAGATCCGTGTGGAGATTTCTCAGAAAACTAGGACTATGGGTCCCATTTGACCCTGCTATACCCCTGCTAGGAATATACCCAAAAGAATTTAAAAACTCACATTAGAAAGACAGATGTACACCCTTGTTCATAGCAGCTCACCTGAACTCTTAAAGTGAAACATTGGATACACCTGATAAAAAGTTCATAAAGTTGAAGAAGATATATTGTTTCTGAAGCCAAGGTCAAAGTATATAAAATGATCAGTCTTGACATAGGCATTACTTTTTTTTTTTTTTTTTTTTTTGCTTTTTGGAGACAGGGTCTCGCTTTGTAGTTCAGGCTGGCCCTGAGTTCACTATGGTGCCCAGGCAAGCCACCGTGAACTCAGCAATCCTCCTGTCTCTGCCTCCCAAGTGCTGGGATTACAGGCGAGAGCCACCACGTCTGGCACTGTGGTATGCGGTGTTGATTGTTGGTGGGCGTGTCTCCATGCCCAGCATTATACGTGGTTACCAGGGATTGAACTCAGGACCTTGCGCTTGCAAGGCAGGCGCTGGAACCACTGAGCTAACCCTCCGGCCCAAGGCATTACTTTTTATAGAATTATGAATCAAAGAAAAAAGTATAAAACTTGCCTCTGAAAACTCCTCTCAGTAAGATGAGATATCAGCTATTGATTCTTTCTGCTAATTCTCATGTTGTAGAGGTTTTGCATATAAAGTCTTTCTCTATGCCAGTGTCTTCAGGAGTTCTACCTAACCTATTTTCCAGCTGGCTTTGTTTTTTCTCTTTTAATATTTATTTATCTAATCCACTCTGATTTGAGTTTAGTACACGGAGAAGTAGAGTTGGCTTTAACTTTGACAAGTTGAAATCCAGTTTGTCCAGTACCATTTATTAAGGAGACCATCTTTCCTCCATTGAGAGTGTTTGGCTCCTTTTTCAAGGTGAGGTGGCTTAATGTATCCGGCATTGTTTCTGGATCTCCTAGTCTGTTCCACTGATCCTCAGTTCTGTTTCTTTGCCAGTACCATGCAGTTTTTATCACAGTGGCTTTGCAGTATAATTTCAAGTTGGAGATTGTGATACCACTTGCCATGATCGTGTTTCCTAGGATTGCTTTTGCTATTCTAGGTCCCTTGTGGTTCCAGATGAATTTCTGGATTGTTTTCTCTAGCTTTTTAAAATATGCTATTGAGATTTCAATCGGGGTTGCATTGAATGTATATAGAAGTTTTGGGAGTATGAACATTTTGACGATACTGATTCTTCCTACCCAGGAAACAGGGATGTCTTTCCATTTTGAGATATTCTCTTTCAGCTCCCTTTTCAAATTGCTATAGTTTTCAGAGTAGAGATATTTTACTTCCTTTGTTAGATTGATTCCTAGGTATTTCATTTTTTTAGGCTATTGTGAAAGGAATTGATTACCTGATTTCTCTTTTAGTGAGTCCATTGTTCATGTATACAAAGGCTACTGATTTTTGAGTATTGACCTTGTTATCAAGCTACACTATTAAATCTGAGCAATAAGTATAGTAGTCTTTTTAATGAGTTTTTAGGATCTTCTGTATAGAGTATTATAGGAGAAACAACCAAGAGACCAAAAAGACAAGCTACAGAATAGGAATTTTCACTAGCTATTTCTCAGACAAAGGACTATTATCTAGAGTATATAAAGAATTTTTAAAAATTGTTCCCCTGCTGGGCATGGTGGCTCACGCCTGTAATCCCGGCACTTGGGAGGCAGAGACAGGAGGATTGCTGGGTTCAAGGCTTGCCTGGGCTCCATAGTGAGCTCAGGGCCAACCTGAACTACAAAGCGAGACCCTGTCTCAAAAAAACAAAACAAAACAAAACAACAACAACAAATTGTCCCATTTAAAGACCCATTTCATAAAAGGGCACCTGAAATGGACAGACATCTTTCAAATGAAGACAAAAAAGCAGTGAAGAAATATCTGAAGAGATGTGTAGTATGACTGGTCATTCAAGAGATGTGGATTAAAACAACACTGAGATTCCATCTCACTCCACAAAGAATGGGTGCTATCATGAAATCAACCAACCACAAATGCTGAAGGGGCTGTGGGAAGAAAGGAACATTTCTCAATTGCTGGTAGGAATATAGAATCTTGAAATCACTATGGAGATCAGTGTGGAGATTCCTTAAAAGTTTAGGACTCAAGGGCCAGTGGGTTACTCAGTGGTTCCAGCGCCTGCCTTGCAAGCGCAAGGTCCTGAGTTTGATTCCCGGTAACCACATACAATGTTGGGCATGGCGACTCACACCCACCAACAGTCAATACCGCATACCACAGTGCTGGGCCTGGTGGCTCATGCCTGTAATCCCAGCACTCGGGAGGCAGAGACAGGAGGATTGCTGAGTTCGAGGCTTTCCTGGGCTACATAGTGAGCTCAGGGCCAACCTGAACTACAAAGCGAGACCCTGTCTCAAAAACAAAACAAACAAACAAACAAACAAAAAAGTTTAGGACTCAAGGTCTCATTTGACGCTGCTATTCTCCTGCTAGGTATATACATAAAAGTATTGAAACAATCATACCACTGCAACATATATGCACCCATGTTTATAGAAGCTCAGTTTGTGATAGCTAAATCTTGAAACAGACTGAATGTCCATTGAAGAAGTACTAGTTAAATAATATGTGTTTAAAATATACATAATATATATAAAATATATAATAGGGTACTACTCAGCCATAAAGAATGATAAATTTGAGTCATTTATACTCAAATGGTTGTACCTTGAGGACATACTTGTAAGTGAAATAAACAGGACTCAGATGTATACCATACTTTTCTCTAGTATGGAAAACTAAAGGTGTATATTAATCCAAAACTACATGATAGGTAATGTGAAATAGGAACAATACATGCAAAAGGAAAAAAAAGAAGTTGGGTAGGGATAAGTAAGGAGGGGAAAGGAAATTTTTGATAGTTAAAAAAAAGGAAATAAAGCTTATGTATATGGGGGGTGAGAAGACATAGGAGGGGAAAGGAAAAATGAGAATCAAAATATGTCACCTACAGGTACAAATTGTCAATGTTGAATGTGATTATTATGTATAAAATGTACAAATAATGTCAACTAAAAAACTCCCTTCAATACCAAAAAGAAAGGAATCATCCACAAAATACATATTTACTGATCTTGCACTTTAGTTTATAATCTGGTATTGAATTTCTTATGTGATTCCCACTTCTCATTTGTCATATTACCTAAACTCAGTTGTCTGTTACCCCCAGAAAATGGGAAAGAGAAACGAACAAAAGTTACTTTTCAATGAAATTACAGAGAGAATAATTTAAAAATGTCATTTTCCCTTCACTTGATTCCTGTGCATGACACTTCAAGTCTATAGCAGTAGATGTATTCTTAAATCAGATGTTTGGACCAAAAACAATACTTGGTCACAGGATGTGTCTTCAAGTGAGTCACCATTTGCTTTTGCTGGAACATTTACAAATGTATTAGTGTGCAATCCTTCCTAATCACATCAGCATATTAATTTCTATCTTGAAAATCCAGGAAGCTTCACAAAACAACCTTTACCACCCAAATTCTCCCACCATTCTCCCTATCAGATTCCTCTGAATTTCTACCTACTGATGCTTTCAAAGTTCACACTTCTAGTTAGGAAAATCTGTAGAATTTTATTTATTTATTTATTTATTTATTTATTTATTTATTTATTTATTTGTTTGTTTGTTTGTTTGTTTTGAGACAGGGTCTCGTTTTATAGTTCAGGCTGGCCCTCAGCTCACTGTGTAGCCCAGGCAAGCCTGGAACTCAGCAATCCTCCTGATTCTGCCTCCCAAGTGTTGGGATTACAGGTGTGAACCACCACACCCGGCACTATGGTATGTGGTATTGAGGGCTGGTGGGTGTGAGTCACCACACCCAGCATTGCATGTGGTTACCGGGTTCGAACTCAGGACCTTGCACATGTGAGGTAGGCACTGGAACCACTGAGCTAAATCTCCGGCCCTAGAATAATTATTGTAAAATTGTCTAAATTAACTAGAGGATTGGAAGGTACTCTGTCTACTAAAAGTGCCTGCCAAATAGTAGGTTCTCAAAATATACTGATATTAGCCTACAGTCATCCATGTAAGAAATTCTTCTCACTATTGAATTACTGAAGAACATGGTATATGGGCTTCCTTGAAACTACAGGGGAGTTGTTCAAAATATAAAAAACTCAATGATTACTCTTTACAAAGTTATAAAAAGAATTTATATTTTTAAGCACCCTCATGAATTAATAAAGACACATGGCAAATAAATAATGCAAATATAAAGATACAGCCTTTGTGTGAATATATATGAAACATTTGCATATGAATATACAGTTAGCAATGTGTGTGTCTGTATGTATGAAAACATTTATATATTTAACTGTATCAGGGGAAAAGTAAAAGTTTCTGCATAAACTAGAAAATTGTATTATAATTTACTTATCAATTATACAGTTTAGAAGGACTCACTATGTTGTATTCATACTTGCATAGATCCAATGTTGATCATTCCTTCTGTACTTTTCCCTCAAATCAAAATATTAATAATAATCCATGTTCTGTTTTCAGGTCTTCTTCTTTCTCCTCTTTTCTTCCTGGTTTGTGATGTTATTGTATTGTTTGTTTTTCACATATGGTAGAACATATTTTCATTTTTGCATCAGGCTTCTGTTACCACAATCTCTTTAAATCCCCCCCCTTTTTTGTCTACAAATAATAGGAAATTGTAAAACGGATAAACACAGAGCTAGATGTTGACATTTAAAGCTCTAAGTAACTAGCAAAATGTGATAAAACGTGGATTCATATTTTATTTACTTAGCACCCTGTATACAATCAAAAGAAAGCACAAATTAAGTAACTAAAAATACTTAAATCTTACTATGGTTTTTAAACATCTCTGTCTCTACTTCATATACCTTAAAATTAATAATTACAGTTGTAATATTAGCACATGATTCTGCTGACCCTCCTTCATATATTGCAAATGAAGATCCATTTTTTTTTTTTTTTTTGAGACAGGGTCTCACTTTGTAGTTCAGGCTGGCCCTGAGCTCACTATGTAGCCCAGGCAAGCCTAGAATTTAACAATCCTCCTGTCGCTGCCTCCCAAATGCTGGGATTACAGGAGTGAGCCACCACACCCAGCACTGTGGTTTGTGGTATTGATTGCTGGTGGGTGTGAGTCATCATGCCCAGCATTGTAGGTGGTTACTGGGGATCGAACTCAGGACCTTGTGCTTGTGAGGCAGGCACCGGAACCACTGAGCTATATCTCCGGCCCTGAAGATCCATTTCTTTGTTAAATATGTATTCTTTAGAAATTGATTGGTCTCCCCAATGCATTTGTTTAAGAAATGAGATGAAAATCTGAATTTGCTTTTTTTAAATGCTAAGATATTTCAATGAAAATATTTTTCAAATTAATTAAATATTGAAGGGAAAACTATTTTATTAAGTATTTTGAAATGATTAAATAACAATCACATGTTCCTATATTATTGCATGATTTTATATATATATATATTTAAAAAAAACAAAATAAAATCAAGAGTCATGATAATAAAGTATACAGTTTAGAGAACCTCAGAGTAATGAAAATCTGAATATGTTTGGCCCAACTAAGGACAATTTGAGAAAAAAAAAAACTACAAAGTCTATTTGCTTACATTATTCATACTCCTTCAGCTATTCTTCATCTCTCCGTTTGTGGACTAAAGATTCAATAAACAGATTAATATAGAGTAGTAAAATGTAATTGTCCCTCATCTCTATCTGTCTGTCTGTCTGTCTGTCTGTCTGTCTGTCTGTCTGTCTGTCTGTCTGTCTATCTATCTATCTATCTATCTATCTATCTATCTATCTATCTATCTATCTATCTATCTATCTATCTATCTATCTATCTTGCCATACTGGGTATTGAACTCAGGCCCTTGTGAATCCAAGGTTTGTGAGGTACAAATTGAGCTAAATCGCCAGCTCCCTTAGTACTTTTTTTTTTTAATAAATTGAGTTTACTGGTACATTTTAAGTGTACATTATGATCACATTCATCATTGAGAATTGGTTCCTGTACATGATATATCCTGATCCTTATTTTCCCCATCCCTCTGATGTCCTTTCAGACCCCACACCTATAGTACTTAACTCTGGTTCCTATGATCAAAGGCAGTTTCAAAAGACAAAAGTGGACTAAAGTGTACCACAGGTTGTACCTCCCTGCAAATTTTGTTCGCAGTGAACAAATCTCAGAAGCAGCTTATAAGTCTGGCCTCTATAACATCTTAAACAAACAATGCATTCTTAGATCAGTGATAGGACAGAGACAGAAAACAAGTTAATGAGACACTAATGGTAAAGGAAGTTGAGTTAGTTTGTTCCGCAGATTCCTCTGGTTCCTTCTTCAGGCTGAGAGGAATCTAGATGTCAGTAGTCACTAAACTTTGTTTTTCCTGGGAGAGGTGGATGGACTTGTAAATTTAGGCCCTGTCGTCAGACAAATGAGAAGAGGACAGAAGTCTTTGTTTGTATGCTTCTTTCTGAGTTGCCTTTAGCTGAAAATCATTCATATGTGAAAGAAGCATATTTTGAGATGATGCATTCTGCTCTTCCACATTTATTTGGCTGGACAATCAAATCTATTTTGATACTTTTACTTGTGAAACTTTCAACAACATGGCTTAAAATGTTGCAAAACAATATTAAAATTTCCACAAAATTAAACTACATAGGATGTTACTTTTAAAATCACAGGTTTCACAAATACTCATTGCTTTAAAAATATTACAAATATTTACCATCTACTCTTGAATTATTTTTCTCATTATTTAATCCAAAAATTTCCATCCAAAGCTTTTAAAAACCTGTATTTTGTGGCACCATTGAAAATATGATTTATAATAATTGTCATTATTTAATCTTTGAAATTATACTTTACCATTGCTTAAATCAGTGTGGGTACATCGAACAAGGTTGGAAAGCCAGTCTGTAGGACTGAGTCATTAGCCTGTAATTTTATAGTGGATCAAGTACTGTGCTTTCAGTACTTTGGAAAAAATAATGACCTTGCAATTGACTCACATTTAACATTTTTATCTCTGCATACTCGTCATTAAATATATCTCCGTTGACCACATAGGAAACTGAGAAATCTCTGGGTCACAGTTTAATCTAATTCAATTTAAATCCAACAAAGACAGCCATAATTGGCAATTTACCAAATCAAAGGCCAGAGTTAAGTTAGACTGTAAACTGTGTTGATTTGAGGGTAATTAGCCTCAAATTTTAAAGCATTGTACTGGAGATGCTAAAGCTCTTTTAAGAGGTTTTTATATGGTAATGAAAAATTTCAAAAGTGGAGATTAAGAAGCCTGTTATCCCAAACAACCAATGCTGTCATTTTAACTACTGTCTAAGTTTTTATGAATAGATATGTCTCTTGATGACCGACCTTGGGTTATGGGATCACATACTTCATGGCGGAGTGCAGGTTGGGCCCTAGCAAAGATTTCTAGTATTATATGAAATAATCATTTGAAATTAGACCCCTGCCCTTCGATGTCCAACATACCCTTCTTATTTCTTTTGAAAACTAGAACACATGATACAAGTAGAGCAAAGCTGCATCATGACAACCCATGACATTTTAAGAACAGAGCAATTCATATTAGAAAAATGGACAATGAAGGCTTTCTGTTCAAAAATTGTTTATTCCTTGAAAAATGTGCTAAACAGAAAAATCATACAAATAAGAATTTTAGAAAGCATTCATATGTACATTTTTGAAAGGCAAAGTGTTTTGTACAGAATTTAAGTGAAAAACAGAGAAATATATTCATATCATAAGGGGTCATTGAACCTAAAGTGTATTTACCATATGTAAACTGTCAGACATTATAAGATGGGTTTGCAAGGCTTATCTCATTTTATTCTTTTTATTTATACATTTATTTTAGGTGACAAATAGTAATAGTGTGTATTTGAGTAAAATGTGATGATTTGATATATGCATACAATGTAGAAAGATTAAATAAAGGTAATTAACCTATCCATCCCTTCCCCAATACTCATCACTGACTTGCACTAAGAACTTGTATACTGCTAGTGGGAATATATATTACTATAATAATTTTGGAAACTAGTACAGAAACTAAACATAGAATTACCATGTGATCCAACAATTACATTCACTGTCTATGTCCAAATGAATTAAAATTTCTGTGTAGAATAGATAGGTCATTTAATCTTTAAACAACGTTTTTGGGACAGATGTTAGTGTCCGTAATTTTCATGTGAGATAAAAAGCAGAGAATACAGAGCCTGCTCTAGGTTAAACAGTGACTGCCTCAGGACCTTAAATGCTTTCAGCGTGCCAGTGTTCAACTTATTCAATGTTCTCTTGCAACGTTAACCTGAGGCTTTTAGGATTTTCTTTTTTGTTGATAGTAAGATTCAGGATATGATACTCCAAAATATGTCATTTTGCCATTTGAAGAAACCAGAGAAGCAAAAGCACCTCTCTTTTTCTCCCACTCTTATTCCCTGGTGCTGTTCATGAAAGAGGTTTTTGGAATCCCTCTGAAGTAAGTCATAGGAATCTAGGTGGCCTGTCCCCAGAGAACAGGAATGTTATACCAGGGCACAGAGAAGAATCTGAATGAATAGACCTCACTAAGATTCCAGCAGGTTACTACCACTAGATCATACTTTTACTTCTTGAAATTTTTTACTATGGAGACTTTATCAAGCTTAGGATAAACATCTACAAGACCTGACTGAGTGCATCTTCTCATGTTCCATAAAACTTCTAAATTAATAAATATGAATTTTTCTCTTGTCAGTCTGTCTTTGCTTATTAGGAGTATCAGCCCTAAATATTGTGGTTAGTGAGAAAAATAAATCTCCCTTACATTATTTGTAGTGCAGTATGAGAAAAGGAGCCTGATGATTCAGTATCCATAACCTAACTTTTATTCTCCACTCAAAAGATGCACACACACACACACACACACACACACAGACACACACACACACACACCTTAAGATAAAGTTCATAAAAGTGATGAATTTATCATATATACCATTTTAATATTCTTTATGGTTTCTTTGCTTTGCTTTGCTTTTTTTTAATATGTTTTACTTTTCTTTGCTTGCTATACTACGGATTGAACTCAGGACCTTGCACTTGTGAAGCATGCGCAGCACCATTTATCTATGTCCTCAGCTGCTTTCCTTTTACAAATTAATGGTAGGCGAGGCACATGACTGAAACAAATCATTCTCAATTCACAAGTGAGATGCCCCAAAGCTTGAAAAGCACTTATCTGGATGATTTACCCAAACTATTTCACTAACAAACTGAGATCCCAAGTTTAGGCATATTTTATTTGATAAACATTGCTCTTACTTCTTGGCTTTGTAACTTTGCCACTCCAAAAACTTTTTTTCTATCCAAATTTTTCTCAATATTAGCTATAAATCCAAAATAAGGATGAATTGGATGGATGCATTGGGTTATCTTCTAAATACGATGTGCAGCAAACTGATTTCAGTCAAATCCACTATATACATTTCTTTGCTAGGATAAAGTGTAAAATACAGACAATTTGTTTTTACAGAAACAAAAACAAAAGAAATGGTAGTACGTTCAGTCTACATTTTACTCTTAGATTGTCACTCGAGTTCTTACCTTAGGAAACTTGGGAAAGGCAAGGTTTTAGAAATAAAATTAAGAAGTTTTGTTTTTAATGAGACCATGCATCTTATTTCAGAAAATGACCGGGGGAAGTCTTTCGCACAATCAAAATCATTTAAATTAGGCGTGTAGACTTTTGTCTAAGAAATCTGGGTCACCCATCATTTCTAGGTGCAGGAGGAAGATGTATCAGCACTCCTTTGTTATCAGAGCTTTGAAGGCAGCATGTTGTCTTGCTTCCCATTGTTTGGATTCTAAACTGATAATTAAACCCATTGGCATTACTGCTTCTTGGATTACAACTACTAAAAACAGTTAGGTTTCTATCAATTCACAGATCTACATCAAAAAAGTGGTTCTTTAAAAAGTCTTTACCAAAATTGAATCATTCAAAAACTTCCAAATGCTTCCCTCAAATTAAGTACGCATATGTCTTTAATATAGATGAGCAGCAAAAATCATTTTAAATTTCAAAAGAATGACAAAACTATACTCTGGTGTGACAGTTTTGCAGTTTTGCAAAAATGCCAAGAAAATAAATAGGAGCACCCACAATATGCAATTGCAAGCTGTGAAATGTCGTACTAAAGCAGAGGATTAAGTTGTTTTTCTAGTTAGCCTTCGAGAAAAAACTTGGTTTTGTAGAAATGGCTAACTGTTTTGGGCATGGATGATATTTTTGGTCAACTTGCATTCGTAAATGCCTAAGTTTTTCCCATTCATTGAAAACAAAATTAAGATGTTAGCGGCTTTTAAAATGTAGCAAGTTTGATTTTGCTTTTAGATACAGTGAGATAGTATCTGTCTATATTATTGCATGTATAGCTATTGATGATATAGGTAGAATAAAACATACATTTGTTTGTAATTAATTTTTAGACTACAGCTGTCCATTAGTTAATGGGAAAATGAATTTAAACATATATCAGCAAAAATGAAGTAGGTATTATCTCCTTTGCACTAGGCACATGTGCTAGGTGGCCACGCTTCTCCCAGCTGAGTATCGTATGCTCTAATGCAGTCACAGTACAATTTTGTCATCACAGAGAAGGCCTAGGCCTTTTCAACATGAGCCCTTTCAAAAACTTTGCAACTGTTTAGCACCCACTGATCATGTTAAATGCCAACCCTTTCCTCATTGTGTAATGCAAATTAATCCAATTTTGAACACAGGAGAGATCTTGAATATTTTTTCGAAATAAATACATGGCATTCAAATTGAACTGTCAAAAACTTAAGTGTCATCTAAACCGTTTTAAAGCAAAACAAAGTTTGGATGAGATAGTGTTGGAAATGAGAAGAAAAAGAAGAAAACATGTACCAACAATTTTCAAGTTCTGCATTTATTTAGACGAAAATGAATTTGAACAGTTCAAAGATAGCATCACTGTGACAGGTGCTCTTGAAACTGACCCCAAAGTGAGGTTGCCAGATAGAACACCACATGCCTTTCCTTACCTCCGGTTATTCTGAGCTTTTGTGGAATGAAGTATATTGTAGTCTACAATTTTTTAAATGGAATTAATAACTTTCCCTAAACTCTCATTATTTTGCATTTGGTGTTTTCAAGTAGCAGCAAACTCCTCTCCATTTTTGAAAAAGAAGAGAGTTTGTAGAAGCAACAGAGTCAATCCTGTTTTAATGTGGACTGTGGTTTGAACAATGACTGATGGTTTACACTGAGCTCTGGATAAGGGCATCCATCTTCTGGTAAAGTTTGAGGGTTTTCCTTCTATTATTATTCCAGAAGAAAAAGCCTTTCTTTGTTTTTTTTTTTTTTATTTTAGAGTTTTGATGCAGAAGACATTTATAATTCTCCAAATGTAAAATTAAAAAGAAAACTAGTACCTCAGAATCTCTTAAGTCTATGTATAGATAAGAGAGAAATCCATGATTTAGGCGGTACTCAGAAATACACTCTAAGCCCAGTGCTTTCATTTGCAATTCTGATGATTTCCTGTGTGGCGATGCACTCATCAGTCAAGGCGTTGAATTACTATGCCCAGTAACATTCCAGGTAACCAATTAATACCAAAACAAATACATACGAATCAATGACAGCTTGTCTTATTTTTACACAGTGTAATGAAACCTTTAGGGTATGAAGCAGAATACCAAAAACTTAGACAACTATTAATAATAGGATTAATTAGGTTCTGGCCCTGCAGCTAAGAAAATGGAGAATAAGAAAAGCAACGAAGATTTGCCATTGTTCAGGTGACAAAATACAACTAATTAATACCAATAAACTGAAGCCTAATCAGATACTGTTTATATAAAGTGCTTTTCACATACAGGAGAAAAATTTAAGTCAAATAAATACGGCCTCCCAAAAATGAATGGAGAAATTTCAATGACAATATAAATAATGCATTTATTTAAAATACATAATAATCACAATGTGGAAATACCAAATCTCATTATACAGACATAAAAAACTGTCTAAAATTAAAATATTTCTTACAAATTTGTAATAAAAATGATTTTATCTATATTTGTATGTATATTAGGATTTAATTGTGCAAGCTGTGCTTTGTTCTTACTTTGTAACACTAATCATGACATTTTCTAAACTGCATAATATAACTTCATATCATTACGCAATGATATGTACCATCATGATGAAAGCCAATAATTTTCCACATTTACTTTCCTGGCAATCAGACGGTTTATTTAAGTTGCTACATAATTTTCAGAAAGAATTGCAAAAAATGAAAGTGGCCGCTGCTTACTACAGCGATAGCACAGTGGTGTCAGATGACAGGTACTTTGCAGTATTTTGTCACATTTCATTTTGATTTTTATTTTTTCCTGTCTTTGACATATGTTCTGAACTGAGATGCTATAAAGGTTTTATTGCCATAAGTTTGAAGTGACCATATTACTCATGAGCTGGAGAATCGCAAGTGAGTTTTTAGCTTCTTTCAAAGCTGTAGAAATAAAAGTTTATAGTACCCTGCCCCGATATATGTTGTTTTATGCGACATACTTTATTCCGTTTTACTTTTCTCTTCATTCCCTCTCATTATGTCCTTCCTGAATTATAGCAGTCTTTGTATTGAATATTTCCCAATGTAAAGCAAGCTGATTTAAGCTGTACATTGTTGTACTCACTGGCCTTTTTTCCCTAGTCATCTTTGACCTTTGTTGGTGATCTTTTGTTAAAAATGTCGGTGACCACATACATTGAGCACAGTTCATCATGATGTATGTTGCGATGAAATACTGATCACACTGTAAGAAGTTAATGCTCGATTTCTAAGAAGACTGTAGTTATCACTTGAGGTGAGATACAAAAGATCAACATGTGCTTCCTCTCACAAAAGGAATTCACATGACCTACAGAGTCACATTACACAATTTGTACAGAATAACACATCGGTGGGAGCTTTCTCTTAAATGTTGTGGAATCCGGCTTGTACAAGGACACCAGCATCACATTATACACGTATGTATATGACCAAGTGATTTAGAATTAGCTTACTCCAGAGGGAATTTATGAGCAGTGTCACTGAGCTGCCGCCTGAAGTAATGTCCTCTGGGTGGATCTTATAGGCGGCTATTCATTTAAGCTTCAGAAGTGAGATTATAAAATATTGTCAAATACACTGAGTCACCTTTTTTTCCCATTTAGGGCATAAAGATAGTAAGGAAATTTCTCAGATTTTAAAAAAATATTTTAAAATTTTCATTACTCCTCCAGATCATGGACTGGAGCATTAGAAGATTCTATTTTAGTGATTTCTGGAAGGCTGCCCATCTCCATGAATAAAGTGAAAAAACACTTGTGCATGGCTGGCTCAGATTCAAGAAAAAATGTTGATTGCTATCATATTGCTTTTAAGTCATAGGTAATGAACACTGAAATGTAATGGTTTGGGTATTTATGAATTTGATTTTTCTGACTAACAATTTAAAGCAAAGTCTCTCTTTAGTGTGATTGTATGTACACACACAGAGTACAAAATGTATATACACACAGATGAAAACTTGTATGATGTTTTACATGTAGGAGTGGAGAAAATAATACTATAACTTTTAATTT
>PVIC010047474.1:0-13881 GCA_004025085.1 Thryonomys swinderianus | reverse complement strand
GCATTGTGGTATGTGGTGTTGATTGTTGGTGGGCGTGTCTCCACGCCCAGCATTATATGTGGTCACCGGGGATCGAACTCAGGGCCCTGCACTTGCGAGGCAGACACCGGAACCACTGAGCTAACCCTCCGGCCTGCAAACATTTTTAATAGAAGGAGTAGATGCAAAGTAATAAAAAGTACAGGACAGTAAATACATATAGTACTAATATAGTCCTTTGTTATCATTAAAGGTATTCTGCACTGTGCACATAATTGCATGTGCTGTTTTCACATGCCTGTCAACATGGTGGGTTCAGCAGACATGTGAGTAACACATTGTGTTACTCACGTTGTGTCAGGACGGCCGTCATATCACCAGGGATAGGAGTTTGTTCAGCTCCATTACAGTTTCATAGGATCACCGTCATACAGCCTGTCTGTTTTTAACTGAAATGTCGTTCTGCACCTGTGACTGTGGTCTGCAAACCTTGGTGAAGAAAATGACGCCTCATCTATCTGACCATGTGTTTGAGGACTAAGTGGCTGTGGTTTTGAAAAGACATGAACTGGCCTGAGTGTCTGAAGTTAATGAGGACTCCCACGTCTTCTGAAATTACTGTTGAAAGCTATACGTTGGATGACCAATTTTACATTGCAAGTATTAGGAAATAAGGAAATTCTTTGAATGCATGCCCTTGCTATGTAGTAACTGTTTCATGTACTCTTCTTCTTGCTATCCTTCAACTGAATTATGCCATAGACAGAGGCCAGGGATCTGTTACAGTGAACATCAATCTCATTTAAATTGAGGTTTCTTGTCCAGGACAACCCTAAAATCACCCTGCGCTGCTTGGTCCAAGTGCCACCTGGTGTATCCATAAGGGGGCGTGGGGATATGGATGATAATTTGGAGTGACGCTCCCTTTTAAGTGGATACATGGATATTGTGGGAAGCCAGATTATATCGAATTTTGATATTTTTACAAAGTGGTATTGTGACGTTGATTACTTGAAACTTAAGACCTGCTAAAGGGAACGTGGCTTTTGGATAAATTCATCCAGTCTCTTACCTGGTGAGAGTTAAGTGACTCACAACCAAAGGCCGGGCTGTGGATGGTGCTGGGCATACAAGAGGAGGTGAGATGGCAGCTTCCCCGGGAAGCACCCAACCCGGGTGGAAGGAAAAGCAAAATATGCACGAGCATTTCTATAGCTGCCAGTTCACCCTGCGTGTGAAGGTCACGGCAGAGAGTGCAGGGGCTGGGCCTGCTTCGGCTCTCACCCGCCTGCTCTGCGGGGCAGGGTCTGCACGTGCGCGGGACGCGGCTGGAGTCTCTGCCCCCCCTTCTCGTGGTGTCACGGTTCAGCCTCCCTAGAGTCACGTACGTAAGACGGGGCTTATAAAAGGCCTTCCATTATGAAGTTGTTCTGAGAATTCGGATATTGCCGTATAAAGTTTTATCATTGTGCGTCACACAACAAATTCCCAAGATGGTGATGATGTTGCTTTATACCTATCTCCTCTCCAAACGGGTCCTCAGGAGTCTCTTTTATTCATAGACGCTTTGATCTCTGAAACATGTTATTAAAACTCCAAATAGAGGTTAGTAAATTGGGAAAAGAAAGACCTAGCAATTGTAGCAGTCTTGAGCCTAGAAAGGTTCAAAACCTGAGTTCAGCTGGAAACATAGCTGATCTGCTACCATTAAATAAGGATAATTATTTCACTGTTTAATAAAATCAACAAATATCTCTGCTGTGGGTTAATAATGAAGAAGAAATTCATTGCTCATCACCGCTGTATTTAGAGACATTTTCCAGTTTTTCCTCCTACGCAGTCTAATGTGTTAAACAGGTTACTGTGGCTTTTTTTAATCCAACTGAAAACAGACTCTCCGAGGTTCTGGCCAATTCTTGGGCTTGCTGCTTTTATTTATGACATTCTTTGCCACAGCCTGACTGATGCCAAGCGTGCTCACGTCTGGAGCCCCCATCAACCTGTGCCCGCTTTGCAGTGTGATTCAGAGTGACGGGGCCTCCCGGACCCTCAAGAGTCACATCTTGTAGACAAGAGCACGGTCTGGGTCTGGACGGAGGGGGCAGCTGGAGGCACACGGGGCGCCTTGAGGTCCGCAAGCCTTGATTTCGGGAACTCGTGGACATCAGTGACTGTCCAGGATCTGGGCACTGCCCAGAAGCGGCTGCCCAGCTTCATACTGGCATCCTGAGAGTGGTCTCTCCTGCACTTCTTTTCCAATGTTTTGGATCAGGAACACAATAATTTGCTGAGGAATCAAGAACAGTAATGGTAAGAGATAAATCTGCTAAGAACTCAGCTCGTTTTTCTTTCCTCGGTACTTTTTTCAAGTGGTTCTTAAAGAGACACACATATGCAATCTGTGTGTGTGAGAATCCTCCATATTCTCCCCAGGTCTGTGAGCCAGGGTCTTAGCCTGCAGTGGAAGATCTGTTTCTGCGTCTGCAGATTGGTGGTCCCCAGGGACGACTTATCTGTTGGATGTTAGATGCCAGGTCTGTAATTCTGCTCTGGAAATTTGCTGACCAGGTGGAAAGGCTGATGGAGAAAACCCAAACTACGGCAAAATTCCAAAGCGTGGAAATGGTACCAAATGTTTTTTTTTTTTTTTTTTAAACAAAGCTCTCCATATCCTTTCACACACTTTTTATTCATGATTTTCTACTGGAGAGCCCCAAGCGGACCTCGAGGGGAACTTCTGCTCATCTTTCAAGACTCAACTCAAATTCCACGTGTGCCTAGTCTTCCCTGAGAGCCACTCAGAGAGCCTTGACGTGCTCACACCCGCGTCTCAGGGGCTGTCTCATCGTTACCGACCGGCAACCACTCTCAGGACAGGGACACGTGGCCCAACTTTCTGTCTCTGGGCATTTGCTTACATAAAGAATGGGAGCTGAAACTCAGCCCGTCTCTGCTTTGTGACTGGCATGGAGAGGCAAGATCCTCTCCTTTTGTGGGGCAGTGAGCTCAGGCACCTCTGCAGTTGGGCCCTAAGGCAGTGTTTCCTTTCGCTGTCTTCCTGGCCAATGGTAGGTATCTATTGTCTTCATATATTCCAGTAGTCAGGTCCAATTGTCTTCATATATTCACTTGTCTTCACTTGTCTTCATATATTCTAGGAGTCAGGTCCAATTCATATGTGAGTCTGGAAAAAAGGTCAGTTCTCACCTCCTGTTTGACTCGAGGTATTCAGACGTTTTAGAATATGACTGATACCCGTTTCCATCCGTTATGGTGAGACGGGCAGGCATGGAGATGACTGGGAAGGAAAAAGCCTTTATCTTCACAGCGACCTAGAAACAGGAAGCGGAGGTGCTCCGTGCAGGGGCCTGTGCAGAGCAAGGGTAGGGGAAAGGCGGTGGTGCCTTCACTAGGGTTTTCCCAGAGTGAAATGTGCCAGGTGGGGCACGGAGATGTAGGATGGGGTGGTGGGCATGAGGTCTGTGGCCTTGATGTCCAGTTATGAGGCCTTCAGATGCCCCTGGCTCTGAGTGTTCAAGGTGGGTGGACAGCAACCTGGAAATGTCCGAGTAAAGTAGACAGGAGGGGAAGGAGCCTGGGGTTGGGTCTGTTGTATGAATACGAAATGTGAACCTTAGGGAAGGCTGTCTTCTCTCTTTAGGGCCAGCCTAGCCTGGGAAGGGCAGCCCCTTCCAGGCCGAGCAGGGCCCCAAGATACCAGGGTGTCAGATGGAAAGACACGGTCAGCGGCTGGTTTCCGCCTGGCGCACTCAGGGTAACACGTGTGCTCGGTCCTTTCTAGCTGCTGAGAGTCGTGCACAAAGGTTTGGAGCCTACGTAATGTTACTTTAGATGGAGATGTAAAAATGAAAGAAGAGAGGAAACAAGAAGAAAGGAACATTTTAAACTAGGAAAAATGATGGAAGAAAGGAAGGAACTGGGCTCAGAGTAAATGCTCAGTATATTTGATGAATAAATGAATAAAAGAATGAATGAATATATAAAAGACTAAGTATCAGTCTCTCCACCTATTATACTTGTATCTGTTTATAGTGTAGTATTCACATGAATGTAAGTCTCTATGTCAGAGCCAACAGGGAGACTTTCAAATTAAACCTTAATTTTAAGTATGCATGTAGTAAAAGCCTTTGTGTGCTGTCAGTCCTGCCTGTCACAAAAAGTGAATGGATGGGTGTATTTCCCGTGGCCCTAAAATCGCGGCTTCTAAGGAGATCTTCGGGTGCTTCTTCGGGAAGGTAGCGTGTGCTCGCGCAGCTACAGGACTGTGTCCGTTGGCTCCTCCGTGAGAAACAGTTCACTGGTTCAAAATTAACATTCCTGGTTGTTCCAGCTAAACCCTCATGGAAATACTGCTCGGTATTCTGATTTCTGTAGCCATCGACATGTGCAGAGGATGCCTTTGCTGAAAAAAATCTCATTTTCCAAGGAGCAACTTAACTAAGGATTTGTTACTGAACTGCTACACAAATAAACACCTTCCGTAATGGAAACATTTGTTTATAAATTATTAAAAATCAGCCTGTCAGGGAAAGTTGGAAGTAAGGGTAAGAGAGCAGCAGAGGCAGATCCTGCCAAGAACAGTCAAACGACGAGAACAAAAATAACAGGTCTCCAGGGAAATCGAGTCAGTTCCCACAGCGTGATCTGCGTAGTTTTTCCAGTTTGCCCCTGTGGAGTGGGCCTTGCAGATGTGGGGCGCGAGGTCAGGCCGGGACCTGCTTTGCGTATCCGAGACCGCTTTTCCATCACCGGAGAGGAGATGCCGAAGCTCCCGCGGCGGCCTGTGTGTCAGGAGCGCGTAGCGGGTGACAGCGGGGCGCTGGGGCCAGGGCTGCAGTGGGACCCTCCGCGGCTCACGCGAGCTGGGCTTGTGTAAACTGACGTGTGCGGCACACTCGTGGCGGAAGCGTCTCGTTCTTCCCGACTCCTCCTCCTCCTCCATCCGCCGTATTTCGTGAACGCTAACTACCCGCGACTGCCCGGCCGGGAGCCGTGGTACAGCTGTGCTGCCTTCAAGTCCAGGGCTCCGTCCGCCGCTGCCTTTGCGCCTAGAAGCCCGCTGGCTCGGGGTGCACACGCCTCCGGACCTGGCGGGGGCGACAGACCGAGGCCAGTCACTCTGCAGCCCTTAGCACGACTAGCCCTCCCGCACCAGGTGGGTTGGGGGGCTGCCCCCCGGCCGGGGACCCCGAGAAAGCCCAGCAGGGGTCGGCCGAGCCTGACCAGACCAGCCGCGTGAGCTGGTTGGCCAGTCAGACCCTGAGCCGAGGAAGGCCGCCTGGGGCCGCCTGGGGCTGCGGTCGCGCGGCCGGCCCAGCGGTGGGCAGCGGAGGCGCCGGCGGTAGCGAGGGGCGGGCGTGCGCCTGTCCCGCTCCGTCCCCGGCGCCCTGCAGTCCCCTCCTGCGCCCTCGGTCCTCACTGTCACCCGCGCTCTCAGCCCAGCGCCGGCCCCCGATGTCCCGCAGCGGTGTGTGCGGCCGCGCTGTCCTCTCCCTTGCGAGCACGGTTCATTCCAGCTTGGGAGACGGAGCCCGATTTCGTTGAGAGAGGAGGGGCTGGATTCGCGTCAGTTGCCTGTCTGCTGCGTTCTAAGCACTTGATTAAGCTTGTCTACAAGGCTGATCACAAACCGACTCACGACACGGTAACAGATGATATTTAGCAAGTACTTATTATGTGCCAGACCCCGAGTTGAGGGTTTTCCACACCTCAAGCTTTGGGATGTGGCGACGCCGCCCTCCCAGGCGTTAAGGAAAGGGGCGGAGCCCGCAGCGCGGCGCGAGGAGACCGAGGAGACCGAGGAGACCGAGGAGACCGTCCGGCCGCGGCCTCACGGGGCGTCGGGGGCGCCTGGCCCACCAGGGCGCCGCCCTCCTCGGATTCGTGCTGGGTACGGAAGACTCCGCTGGTCGTCGGGCCGCGTACTCACGGACAGAGAAACCTAGGGTTTGCTTCAAGGAGAAAAATACGTGCATTGCGGGAGAAAATGAGAGATTAGCAGGGAGGAAAATGGCTTTCTAGCAGGCACGGAAGGAAAACCGGGTCAAGCGGGCAGATCTTTGTATTCTCTGTAGCTTAAGAAATGTAAAGTTGGGGATTTAGCTCCGTGCTTCTGGCGTCTGCCTCGCGAGCGCGAGGCCCGGTCTTCGGTAACCGCACGCCACAGTGCCTGACATCTGCAGTCCCAGCGTTCATCAGGGAGACGGAGGCAGGGGCATTGCTGTGAGTTCGAGGCTTCCCTGGGCTACATAGTGAGCTCAGGGCCAGCCTATACTGTTTCCAGAAAAAGAGAAAAGAAACGTAAAGTAATTAAAGCAGAGTAACCCCAAGATACACATTCTACATACTCTGTGCGGCTCGCACTGCCCCGCGGACCGAAGAGCTTCGGGCGTGCGTGGAGCCTGAAGACAGCTCACTGCCCTCCCCGGCTCGTCGCTCAGGAGAAATTCCCGTGGCCTCTCTCGGTGCTGAGCCCCGGCCCGCCGGCAGTCCTCCCTCCCGGCGCCCACTGTCTGTGTCCGCTGTCCCCAGGCCTTGGCCCTGAACGAGAGTGCCGGCAGCACAAGCTCCCCTCTCTCACAGCCCACAGTCGCCCGCCCAAGCCCCTGGCTCCTCCTCCATCCCACGTCCGTAGTGCAGCTTGGCTGAAGAGAGGGTTCAGTACGTAATTCCTCGTCCATGAGAAAACCCAAGTGCCAAGTGTGTGGCTGCATTTGAGATCAGGGACAGGGCAAGGGTGCTGGAAATCAGCAAGACAGAGCCTGGGGTTTTGTAAGACGAAGAGACCCGGGAGGACAGCCTGGGACGAGAAACAGGACACCCAGCATGTGTCGCCTGGGACCGCAGATGGGGGAGGGGAGCCTCCCCTCTGCAAGGGTAAGGCCGAGAGTCCAGCATCCTCTGCCAGTGCAGGGGCTAGCAAACTTAGGTCGGGGGATTTCATGGTCCTCATGGGCTCGCAGCTCATTTGGGTGAGTACCCTCAAATGAGCAGGCAATCTGGCTTTGGACTGGCACGCGCGCCAAACACATTCCGTGTTTCCTGACACCGCCTTCTCCCTCTGCACCATCTAAACCCTTGTCATTGCCTGGTCAGAGGGCAAGTGCTGCAGGGTCCTCACCAGGGCTGGAGTTGCCAATGCCTCAGGACCTTGGTAGCAATGGAGCCAACATCAGCAGTGTCCGTGGAGACGGTCCCCACCGGACGGGGGCTGCGCTCCTGTCATAAGGGCAGCCGTACGCGGAGCACCCGACAGCCACTGCGTCCGTACTGTGCTGTTGGCACCACTAGACTGCCCTGTTCTGGAACGGGCTGCACACGTAGCCACTGCTCCGACTCCGCAGCGTTAGCTTACGTGCCCAGGGCCTTAGTGACGGCTAAGGAAGCCCTAAAGGAAGTATAATGCAGGACCCCACTGTAAATAAAGCCAACATTATGTAACAAACTGACACCCGGAGTCACATTTTGTGATGAATGCCACTTACGAGGACCATCCCATCAAAACCGTGGAGACCCCTGATCTGTCAGCTGCATAAATGTGAATGTAAGAAGCAAAAGAAATACGAAAAACCAAGGTGATACAGTATCTTCAAAAGAAAATTTTCCAGCAGATCCCAAACAAATTGTTACAGATCAAATGCCTGATAAAGAATTTAAACTTATAAAATCATTATTTTAATGAAATATAGGAAAATACTGATAAAAAGTTTAATGAAGTTAGAAAGACAATGCAGGATATACATGAGAAATTCAGTGAAGACATAGAGATGAACCAGAAATGACAGTGATGACATGCTTACTAGTCAGAAAAAAATGCAGATAAAGGTCCCACATCAGTCTCCATAAAGCAGAAGAAAGATTATCTGAACTGGAAGAAAGGTCTTTTAAAATATTCCAGTTAGACAAAAGAAATAATAAGAAAGAATGAAAAGAGCATATAAGACCTTTGGGACAACACTAAATCAAAAAAATTCACATTTTTGGATGCCCTAAGGCAAAGAGAAAGAAGATAATGACAAAGAAAACTTTTTCAACAAAATAACCATAGAGTACTTCCCTAATCTTGGGAAATAATGAATATTTATGTATATGCAGATTATAGGACCCCAAGTAAACATGAGCAGAAAAGTCCCTGACTGTGTGTGGCATGTCAGAGTCAAAAAAGTACAAGACAAAGAAAACAACTGTAAAATCTGCAAGAGAAAAGTGCCGAGTCATGTATAAGTGCAATTCCATTAGACTAACAGCAGGGTTTTTTGTTTTTGTTTTTTTTGTTTTGTTTTGTTTTGTTTTAGCAGAAACCTTATAGGTCAGAAGGTAATGACATATTCCATGTCCCAGTACAAAGAACTACCAATCAAAATCACTGTTTCTAGAAAGGCTATGCTTAGGAATGAAGGACGTACAGAGTTGTGCCAAGACAAGTAAAAACCGAAGGAATTCCTGGCCATCAGACTAACCACACCAAAGTTTTCTAAATGAGTCCTAAGTCCAGAATGGAAAGAAAGAGCTACCATCATGCATGAATGTGAAAGTACAAATCCCACTGAAAGAGCAGATACAAAGGGAGATAGAAAAAACCCAAATGTTAGCAATACAGTTAACCATCAAACCACAAAGACAGAGAAGTAAGGAAGAATAACAAATATTTGAAATAGAAAGGACAGGAGTAAATCCTTGCTTAATAATAATCTCAAAGGTAAGTGGATTAAATTCTCCAATTAAAAGAGACCAGCTGATGGGGCCAGAGGGTTAGCTCAGTGGTTCTGGCGTCTGCCTCACAAGCGCAAGGTCCTGAGTTCGATCCCTGGTAACCACATATAATGCTAGGCATGGAGACACGCCCACCAACAATCAACACCGCATACCACAATGCCGGACGGACGTGGTGGCTCACGCCTGTAATCCCAGCACAGAGACAGGAGGATTGCTGAGTTCGCGGCAGCTTGCCTGGGCACCATAGTGAGCTCAGGGCCAACCTGAACTACAAAGTGAGACTCTGTCTCAAAAAGCAAAAAAAAAAAAAAAGAGACCAGCTGAACGAATAAAAGAACAAATATGCTAACTACAAAAACTCACTTCACCAGTGGAGACACACATAGACTGAAAGTGAACAAATAAAAAATGATTTTTTAAGCTTTAGAAACCTAAAGTAAGCAGGAATAGGTATACTCTGAAAAAATAATCTTGAAGATACAAACTGTATCTTACAAAACTTTGTAAGAAAAGATAGGAAAGGTCATTACATGACAACCAAGGAATCCATTCAACAAGATACAATGATTATAAATCCATATGAACCTAATGTTGGGACAATCACTTTTATAAAACAAATACTATTAAACCTACCTCACTTTCTCAGTGGATATGTCATTAAGACCAAGCAAATCAACAAAGAAATCAAAGTTAAACACATTATAGATCAAATGAAGAAAACATTCCATCAAACAACTGCCTAATATGCATTCTTTTGATCCGTGTCTAGAATGAGCACAAAGGCTAAAAGGAAGTTTTAGCAAATTTAAAAAATGAAATTAGATGCTGTATCTTTTCTGATCACAGTGCAATGAAACTAGACCTAGCCAACAAAAGAAGTTTTGGAAATTATGCAAATAGTAGGAGATTTAACTATATGCTTTTGAAGAAATAGTAGGTCATCGAGGAAATCGACAAGTAGGTTAAAAATGTTCTCAAAACAGATGAAATTTAAAACATAAAATAGAAAGCCTTATATAGCAAAAGTAGAACTGAGAGAATTTATAGTAGTGAGTGCCATCATCAAAAAAATAGAAAGATTTCAAATAAAGAATGTAACAGTGCATCTCAGGGATTTACAGAAGCAATAACAGACGGAACCCAAAATTAGTAGAAGGAAAGAACAAGGATCAGAACAGAAATCAATGAAATATAGATTTTAAAAGTACAAAAGATCAATGAAAAGAAGTGTTGTTTTTTTAAAAGATTAAAAATTGGGCTGCAGGGCCAGAGATTTAGCTCAGTGGTTCCGGCGTCTGCCTCGCAACCACAAGGTCCTGAGTTCCATCCCCGGTAACCATATACAATGCTGGGCGTGGTGACTCACATCCACCAGCCATCAATACCACATACCACAGTGTTGGGCATGGTGGCTCACGCCTGTCATCCCAGCACTCGGGAGGCAGAGGCAGGAGGATTGCTGAGTTCAAGGTGGCTTGCCTGGGCACCATAGTGAGCTCAGGGCCAGCCTGAACTACAAAGCGAGACCCTGTCTCAAAAAAAAAAAAAAAAAAAAGGGCTGCAGGTGTAGCTCAGTGGTGTTGCAATTGCCTGGCACATGCAAGATTCTGAGTTCAATCACCAGTACTGCAAAAAAAGAAAAAATAAATAAATAAAGACAAATGTTTAGACTAAACAAGAGAAGATTCGAATAAAATCAGAGCTAAGAAGGAGACACCAAAGCTATCCCAGAGGAGTGCAAAGGATCATCAGGATTATATTGCAAAATCATCTGTGAAGAAATAAAATCTAGAAGAAATGGGCAAAGTTCTGCAAACACAACTTGCCAAAGTTGAACTTGAGCACATTAAAAAACAAAACCGAAAACCAGAATAGACTAGTAACAGTAAAACTGCTTTAATAATAAAAAAAAAAGTCTCCCAACAAAGAAAGACTGAGAAGTCTTTCCTGATGAATTTTGCCAAAAATTTAAAAGAAGTTGGGCTAATATTCCATAGACTTGAAAGGGAGGGGACCCTTACAAACTCACACTGTGATACCAGTATGACCTTCTTACTAAAATCAGATAAGGACACAATACAAGAACACTAGAGAGCAATATAACTGGCAAATATTAGTACAAAACTTCTCAACAAAATAGATGCAAATAGAATTCAACAGCACATCAGAAAGATTGTTCACTGTGATGAAGTTGGTTTCATTCCAAAGATGCCAAGATGTTTCAGCATATGCAAATCAATCAGTGTAATACATCACATCAACAGAATGAAGGATACAAATCATAAGATCATCTCAATATATGCAGAAAAAGCATCTGATAATATCTATCATCTCTTCATGATAAAAGTCTGCGAAAACTAGGTATAGAAAATTGTACTGCAACCTAATAAAGGATATGTATGACAAACACATAGCCACTGTTATATGAAATGGGAAAAGCTAAAAGAACCTCATCTAAGATTGTAAACAAAGGGAACTCATTCTTATCGCTCTTACCCATTGCAACACTAGAAGCTTTAGCCAGAGGAATTAGGCAAAGGATAGAAGCAGAAGGCGTATAGGAAACCACATAAGAACGGAAGTCAGGGCTGGAGGTGTAGCTTAGTGGCTCCTTGCCCTGCCTAGCAAGCTCAAGGCCCTGAATTTGATCCTGCTAACCATAAACAACCATACTGGGTGTGGTGACTCACACCCACCAGCAATCAGTGCTACACAACAAAAAGCCAGGCATTGTGGCTCACACCTGTAATCCCAGCAGAAGGATTGCTGAGTTTAATGCTTTCCTGGGCTACATTGTGAGCTCAGGGCCAGCTGGAAGTACAAAGCAAGACCCTGTCTCAAAAAAAAAAAAAAAAAAAAAGAAGTCAAACCATAAATGATATGATTCCATGTAAAAATTACTTGAAGACTCTAGCTCAAGTCTGTTAGGTCAGTAAAGATGCAGGATACAAAAGCAACATACACAAAACCAGTATCTTTTCCATATTCTGGGAAGGAATTTTCTGAGAAAGAAACAAGGAAAGCAATCCTGTTCACAACACTTACCTACATGAGTGAATTAATAAATAAGTAAATGATTTAGGAATATATTTAACCAAGGTGAAAGCCTTCTGCAATGCTAATTACTAAATACCAATGAAAGGAATTGAGGACATTAAAATATAGACCTCCTGTGTTCACAAATTGGAGGAATTAGTATTATTAAAATCTACATACTGGGACCGTATATTTAGCTCAGTGGTTACAGTGCCTGCCTTGAAAGCACAAAGTCCTGAGTTGGATCCCAGTAACCACATACAACAATGCTTGGCATGGTGACTCACACCCACCAGTAATCAGTACCACATACCACAATGCTGGGCGTGGTAGCTCACACCTGTCATCCCAGCACTCGGGAGGCAGAGGCAGGACGATTGCTGAGTTCAAGGCTTGCCTGGGCTACATAGTGAGCTCAGAGCTAGCCTGAACTACAAAGCAAGACCCTGTCTCAAAAAAAAAAATCTATATACTACCCAAAGCAATATGCAGATTCAATGTTTTTAACAGAACTAGAAAAAATACAAAGCACAAAAGACTCCAAATAGCCAAAGTCCTCAAGCAAAAAGAATAAAAAAGAATCACAATACTTTATGTGGGGACATTCTTTAGAGCCATATTATCAAGGACAGCACAGTATTGACATAAAAGCACACAGATACTCTTAATTCCTTCTTGAATATACCAAGCAAGAAATAGCAGGGTCAAATGGGACCTCTAGTCCTAGTTTTTGAGGAAGCTTCACAGATTTCCACAATGGTTGCACCAGTCTACATTCCCACCCCTAGTGGAGAGGCATTCCTTTCTCCCCACAGCTCCACCAGTGTTTGTTCCTGGTTTTCTTGATAGTGACCATTCTTTGTGGAGTGAGATGAAATCTCAGTGTTGTTTTCGTCTGTGTCTTGAATGACCAGTCATGTTAAACATTTTTTCATGTTTATTTATTCCTTCTATTTCTTCATCTGAAAATCTCTGTTCATTTCAAATGAAATGAACAGAGATTTTTGAATTTTTTTTTTTTTGAGACAGGGTCTCACTTTATAGTTCAGGCTGGCCCTGAGCTCATTATGTAGCCCAGGCAAGCCTCGAACTCAGCAATCCTCCTGCCTCTGCCTCTCGAGTGCTGGGATTGCAGGTATGAGCCACCATGCCTGGCCTGAATTTAGTTTTTTAATTCGGGGGTCCAACTTTTTTAGGTTCTTTATATTCTAGATACTAGTCCTATGTCTGAGGAACAACTGGTAGAAATGTTTTGCCCACATTGTAGGTTGTCTTTTTGCCCTGTGGGTGGTCTCCCTTGCTGTGTGGAAGCTTTGTAATAAGATGAGATCCCAGTTGTTGATTCTTACCACAGCTACATATGCTCACTCTTGTGTATAGCAACACAGCTTGTAATAGCTAAATCTTGATAATAGTCCCAAAGCCCATCAGTTGGTGAGTGGATAAATGAGGTGCTTTTTCTATAAAATGGAGTACTATAGCCATAAAGCCATAAAGAAAGATAAACTTGAGACATTTATAGCTGAAGTGATGAACGTTGAGGCCATACTCAGGAAGGAAATACATAGGACTTGGATATGCAAACGCCCTATTGTTTATCTAGTGTCAGAAACTGAAGGTGTAAATGAGGCCCAGAATATGTGGTAGGTATTGTGAAAAGGGAAGAAAATGTTCAGGGGGCAGGGCAACTGTGGAAGGGCAGAGGAAAGCAAGAAGGGCCAAAAAAAAAAAAAAAAAATTGATAGTCAAAAGGAAAAAAATGGAAACGAAGCTTATGCATACAGGGTTTAGGGTTAGAGATGGCACAGGAATGGGAAAAATAAGAATTAAGATATATCATATACAAGTACAAATTCTCAATGATTAATGTGAACATCATGTATTCCAACACCAATAAACTCAGTAAAGGAAGAAAGTTTAAGAAAAATAAGTACACACACACATATAGGCCAATGGATCAGAATATAGTTCCTCAAAATAAACCAAATCATCTATACTCAAGGTGTCTTTCACAGAGACGCCAGAGACACACACACAAGACAAAGGACAGCCTCGTCAGTGCTGGGGAAACTGGGTGTGCACACGAAGGAAACAGAAGTTTAACTCTTGGTACAAAAAAGCAAGTCAGAG
>PVIC010047473.1:0-13871 GCA_004025085.1 Thryonomys swinderianus | reverse complement strand
CTTACCAAATGGGATTGGTTACAATTAATATAAATACTAAAGTATCATACTACATAAAAAATGAACTCCAAGAACTCACAATTGTAATCCTTTGAAATCAGTATCTTATTTCCCTTATTACTCACTTGAGTTTTAAAAGCAGGATTCTAATTTGAGAAAGTCCCACTAATAAAATAATTTCAGTATGGTGAAAGCTCATGAAGTGTCTCTAATCACTTTAGAAAGCTCAAAGTCTTAAAAAACTATCCATTCTCACATTGCTCTTAGTTGAGAGTAATAATTGGATCAGCCCTTTATTGAACAAAGAGACTAAATAAGACATAAAGACCTCAAAGATGAATTATGCACAGAAAAAAGTATAGAAATTTGCATTCCCAATTTTTATCCTGTGTCTTCTTAGATGGTTAAGTAATTAGAAAATTATATCCATAAGCAAATAGTAATAGGAATGTGGTTTCTTGAAATGCAGAAAAATGTTCAATTTCATTTTGGAGCCCCATGGTATTCTTCTTTAGAAGAACCCCATTTTAATTTTTTTTTTTTAAGACGGTCTCACTTTGTAGTTCAGGCTGGCCCTGAGCTCACTATGTAGCCCAGGCAAGCCTCAAACTCAGCAATCCTCCTGTCTCTGCCTCCTGAGTGCTGGGATTACAGGCATAAGCCACCACGCCTGGCACTGTGGTATGTGGTATTGATGGCTGGTGGGTGTGAGTCTGCACACCCAGCATTGTATATGGTTTCCGGGAATTGAACTCAGGACCTTGCGCTTGCGAGGCAGGCGCCGGAACCACTGAGCCAAATCTCCGGCCCGAAGAACCCCATTTTAAAAATAAGTCTTCCTCTTACCCTTCCACTAAAAAAATATTAAAACCTTACAATATATTATACAAAGACCTCCTTGAGATGGCTTTAGGATATATAAACAACAGGATGCATGTTTATTCCATGACAAGCAGTCTGCTTTGTGTAAGTTATCTTATGATATCTGCACCATATACTCGGGAGAATTATTAGCTTATAGTTAGGGAATTGAGGCTCACAAAAAATTTATACTCTGTCTCCAACTATTTAGTAAATAGCTATTAAAATTATTGTAGAATTAAGCCAAGCATTAAACCCTATTTCAATAAAGCTGAAATAAAGACTAGTGTAAATAATAAAAAGAACTGATCTTTACTTTCACGAACTGCAGTCTTAGTGTTATTACTGCATTAATCTTTATTTACATAGCTCGAGGTTTTTGTCTTAGAAAAAGACACAGAAAGGAGTGATTCCTCATTTCCCAATCTCTGTGACATATTTAGAAAAAAGTTCCAGTAATTCCTTTACTATTCAGTGGCATCCTCATGAACATTTCTATTGTAAGCTCACAAAGAACTTGATGCTTTTTATTGAGATAAATAAAATCACACAATGTGAAACAAACCATTTTAAAGTGTACAAAACAGTGGGATTTAGAATAGTTTCAGTATTACATAACTATTAACTTATCTAACTCTAAATATTTTTATTACTTTGACTCCAAACCCTGTTTTGAAAAGAGGAAGTGGGATCCGTTCTACTTTATTCCTTTTCAAGATTGTTTTGGGATGTGAGTTCTCTTGAACTACTACATGAAATTTAGCATCAGCTGTTGAGGTATTGTAGGGATTGCATTTAATCTTGAGATAGCTTTGGAGACTACTAACAATTACATCCTCGAGTGTTCTCACCCATGAACATGGGATATCTTTGAATTTATGAAGTTTTTCTTCAACTTCTTTCAGTAATCCTTTGTAATTTTCAGTGCACAAGTCTTGTACTTCTCTATATAAATATATTCTAGGTATTTTATTCTTTTTGATGTTATAAATGTCACTTTTAGGTTATTCATTGCTAGTGTACAAAAATATGTGGTTCTTTTAGTACATATTATATGTTGCAACTATTGAATTCCTTTATTAGATCCATTCACTTTTTATGTATCATTTATGATTTTCTCTATATTAAATCATGTTATCTGGGAAGCAAGGTAATTTTATATCTTCTTTTCCAATTTGGAGGCCTTCATTTATTTCTCCTCTCTGCTCTAGCTTACACTTTCCATATAAAGTTAAATGAAAGTAGTAAGAATGTTTATCCTTGTCACTGTCTTGGTCTTAACAAAAACATTAAGTTTTTCAACAATGAGTTAATTAGCTGTGAGTTTTCATCAATCTTCTTTGTGGGTTATGTTAGCTGTTGTTGCTTTGTTTTTTGAGACAGGGTCTCCCTATGTTGTTCATGATGCCCTTAAATTCGCAATGATCCTCCCGCTTCAGCCTCCCAAGTGCTGGGATTACAGGTGTGCCACGACACCTGGCTGGGATACAAGGGAACAAGGCTGAGAGGTTAAGAGGAAAGGAAGGCAAAATAAGTGGACTATAGATATACTGTGTACAGGAACCTAATAATCTCAGTGAATGTAAACAATTTACACCCTAACATGAGCTAAGGTTAATAATATCAACAAGAATGAAAATTTAGATAGAGGAATGAGGGGGTAGGGAAAGAGGATTTAAAAAAAAAAGAAACTACACAGCACTTGGGAGGCAGAGACAGGAGGATTGCTGAGTTCGAGGCTTGCCTGGGCTACACAGTGAGCTCAGGGCCAGCCTGAACTGCAAAGCGAGACCCTGTCTCAAAAAAAAAAAAAAAAAGACACTATAGAATATACATGTACTTACTCCTCAAGGTGACTGTAATCTGCATGTACTACAAACGTACTAATAAAAAAATTTAAATAAACTCCCTTACTGATGTTCAGGAAGTTTCTTTTTAAAATGATCTTGTTTAATTTAAACATTGGCTCTTTTTTATTATCAGGGATCAAACTCAGGACTTTGTACTTGTGAGGCAGGCATAGCAGCACTCTAAATCCCTCACCCAAACATTGGCTATTTTAAGAGCAGCTGTCTACTGTCATAATATTAGTTTAAGTATTTGTATTCTGAAGTGTTTTCTAACCTACTACTTTTATTTAATTTAAATCTTAATTTTGGACCTAAGTGCCAAATGTTATATTATCATTATCCCTGAAAACTAGGAATATATATCTTTTGGAAAACTGATGTATGCCAAGATTTATATAACAAGCTTTTATAAAAGGACATAACCCTTCAATATTCTGAACAATCATTTTTTATCTAATATCTCACAAAATAGTGCTTTTATTAGCATTCAGCACTAGTTTTTCCAGTTGAAAAATCTAAAAATAATAAAAATAAACACATGCAATTAATAAGCAATCCTTAAAGAATCTTGATACTACTCAAAGGAGAAAGTACTCTAAGCATGTAAAAGCTAGATACTATTTACAATTTTGTAAATTCTCAAGTCATTAGCCAAGTTAGTCATATTTTGCATTCATTTGTCTTACCAAATTAGAGAGTCTACAAAAAAGGTCTCTACAAAGAAATGAAAAAGTTCATCTAAAAGTTTATCTAACTTGGGAGTGCTACAATAGACAGACAGTTCTAATTCTCCTCATGGCCCTAATGCTTCACAGCTGGAACCCTACCGGGTAAGACTCAATTTATCATTTCTAGTGATTTCAAATTCTAGTATAAAATTTATACTAAAGGTTCTGGAGGATTAGCTCAGTGGTTCCGGCGCCTGCCTTGCAAGTGCAAGGTCCTGAGTTCGATCCCCGGTAACCACATACAATGCTGGGCATGGAGACTCACGCCCACCAGCAATCAATACCATATAGCACAGTGCTGGGCATGGTGGCTCACACCTGTCATCCCAGCACTCGGGAGGCAGAGACAGGAGGATTGCTGAGTTCGAGGCTTGCCTGGGCTACATAGTGAGCTCAGGGCCAGCCTGGACTACAAAGTGAGACCCTGTCTCAAAAAGGAAAAAAAAAAAAATTTATACTAAAAATGTGGTCTTTGCTTCTCAGGCCTTGTAATTTAATTACTTGGGATCTTTTTCCTACAACTAATTAAGTTAGGATTACCAGTCATAAATCAGTGACTAACACTGGCAGGATATTTTATGTATTTATTCTTTTAAAAACTCTCAAAATTAGGGTGGGAATTTATGAAAATAAAAAATTCTCCAAAACCTCAGAAAGCTGCTTTTTCAGGAGATGTGCTACTCTGATTTATGAAATTTGGTAGAGCCCTATTTGGAGATCTTTCTTCAGATCTTTCATTGCACAATCTTTTATCAGCCCCTGGAAGAATGAATAACAGCAGTCCTCATGGGAAAACAAGAGACTCTAGATGATTTTAGGTGTTGATATTATAAATAAAGGTACCAGAACCTCCCAGTTCCATTTTCTGCCTTTTACTACACATTTGAAAAAAAAAAAAAAGGTCTCTAATTAGATAAATGTGCTAGGTACTGTGAAAAGCGACATATCTAGCAAATCATAAAACATGATGAGCACTTTCCATAGTAACCTAGGTGGTATTTTAAAAATTGACACCATGGCTCAGAAGGCTTCAGAATAAGGTCAATATCTAAGGATGAAAGACCAAAGCTAAGAATCTTAATGTTCTTCATGCTTACAGGCAGAAGTGACAATGAACTTTTCATTAGTTTTCAAGGTTGCTCTCAACTGTATGACATACAGATATGATAAGAAGTTGAAAGTAAGCCGAGTACCAGTTGAGTTACTATGTGGCCTACTTTTTCTCTTTTTGTGGACATACTTCAGTGGAGTTTCTAAAGAAAACATTTCAGATCATTCAGTACCTTTGTACTGTATTCCAAATAAAGTAGTAAAGAACATCTAAAATTTGTGATAACATGTTCCATACAAATTTGGTGTGTATTTGGGAACAGAAAATAACATTGGCTTCAGCCTGATGTTTTCTTACTATAGATTATGATGGGAAAAGATTTCAGCACATTTAGAAGCATTTTATGTGCACCTAACAAACAACTCCAATGTAAAAGTTATTGCTTTCTGAATCATGTATTTAAGCAAAATATCTCCATCATGCTTGAAGGGACACCTAAAAAAGGGCTTTACAATCAGTGCACTAATAACTGTATTTTCTACCGATATGCTACATTAAATCCAAGAGTCCCAAAGAACATTACAGATAGGAATAGATAAGAATATTTTAGCAAGCTAAATTCCATACAGCAACTTGAGGAATTTGAGAGAAGTGACCTACTGTTGTCACCTAAGCCATAGAAATAAAACAGACACAAAGTGCCAGATGTCAATAACAAGAATAGAAAATATCTTTGTGGCATCCTGAAAAATCTCAAGGGTTTTATGAATGTAGATGAATGTCCTTTAGTATAGCCTCTCTAGAGAGAACAGAGAGGTGTCTTTGGAACTTTTGGAACTAAGTAACAGCTTGGGAAACTGCAGTAATGGATTCTTCAATAACAGAGAGGTGAGGATAGTGTTAAGTGAGAAAATAGTTTATGAAGACGATCAACCAACTGAAAACCTAAGCAACATAAGCATTTCCACAAAATTTTATGCATAATCTGAATTTATTACATTTTCTGCCTTTGCAGAAGTGGCACTGTGCCAATGTGTCACAACATATCTAATTTAATACTGACAGTAATTCCATGAGGTGTACTCCATTATTATTCCCACTTGCTGATAACTTAGCACCACAAAAAAAAAAAAAAAAACCCTTCCCAAAGATAGGCAGGTAGTTGGTGGCAACTATTGATAAGATTTGTCCATACATATTTATATTATGTATGGACTAGAATGTATAATTTTTGCTACTCTATTTAGAAATCTGTCTTGGAATAGTGTAACTACAAAGTGGATACAGGAACAGAAATTGGACGTGGTAGAATTTTGTCACCATGGAGCATTTTAATTGAATTTTAATCAATGAAACAAAAAGTTATATTAAGAGATAGGCCAGGCTGGAGATTTAGCTCAGTGGTTCCGGCGTCTGCCTCCCAAGTGCAAGGTCCTGAGTTCGATCCTGGTAACCACATACAATGCTGGGCGTGGTGACTCACACCCACCAGCAATCAATACCACATACCACAGTGCCAGGCATGGTGGCTCACCCCTGTCATCCCAGCACTCGGGAGGCAGAGACAGGATTGCTGAGTTTGAGGCTTGCCTGGGCTACATAGTGAGCTGAGGGTCAGCCTGGACAACAAAGCAAGACCCTGTCTCAAAAAAAAAAAAAAAAGAGATAGGGAAAGGAAGAAGGGGAGAAGAAATAGAGAGGGAGAGAAGTGGTATAGGGTTAAGGAGGAGAGAAAACTGTTAATTGAAATCTTATTGGATATAGGGAGTTATTTAATTTAGTTATTTATTTCATTGTGAAACAAGTCAAGCTTTAAGCAGTTCAGAGTCAAAGTCCTCCCATCTGAATAAACTGTACTAGCATTTTGCAAATAGCTGATGGTCAAGGCACTAACAACGAAGTCATACTGGCCTTTAGTAGCCCTCCACACCTTGCAACCTTGGAGAAATCTTTTGACTTCTCTAAAAGTCCAGCTTCTGACCTGTAAACTAGGGAAAACAAGTTCTACCTTTTGAAGTTGTAGGTATATCATGAACAAAAAACACAGGAGCTTAACCAATGGGAGCCAACCTATAAGCAGAATCATGCTCTTCTCTTGGTTTCTGATTGAGAACATGAGTGGAACTCTCTACAAACTGCTTAAATTTCACTGACATGTGGGGATGACAAAGAAATGAAAAATTTCAGTCAAAAACTCATGTCCATAAGTCTGTTATAATTTCCTCTTGCAGTGTTGTTTCCAAAATCCTTGGCTAGTAAGTGTAACTCTTATAGATTCTTTGTACAGAGATCCTAACAACTATTTGATAGTAATTCCAGGGTAGACCACTACCTCCTCCTTCACAATCCCTGGCAAATCTGGCTGTCCAATGACACACTCAGAGTCACACACCCAGAAAGCATACTACACAACTTCTTCACAAACAACACACACATATACACCAATTGCAAACCAAATATACCTTACAAACATACCCCACATATGAAATGCCCACATACACATACCTAACACATATAGCACACATGTCAAATGTACAGTACACACTGCATGTATATCACAAAACATGTGCCTTATACACGCAGACACCACAACTACATACAAAAGGTTCATGTACTCCCCACCACACCTCACACACTAATCACACATCATACCTTGTGATATACACACAATTTACATACCACACACATATGCACCAAATACACCACAGCACACACCTCACACACATATATGCACAATCTTGAAGGAGGAGAGAAGGAAAAATGTCATTCATAAAATGTAGGAGGCTGGTAGACTTAACAATTTTTTCCTTTCCACAGTTATAGTGCAAAGCCAGCCACCAAACAATTGCAACCAGGTAACATTCACCTTTAATTAAAATCTTATCACAGGCTGGGGATTTAGCTCAAGTGGTACCGCATCTGCCTTGGAAGCACAAGGGCCCGAGTTCAACCCCTGGTACCACCAAAAAAAAAAAAAATCTTATCACAGAACCTCTCTAGATTTGAAACATAAAACATTACATTTCTTGCTGATGGCATTAGTATAATCAGAGCATAATAAAACATTTCCCACCAGATATATCTAAAATACAATCTCTTTACTATATCTCTAGACTTGGAGTTCTACAATAGGAATATGATTTTCTTAATTGTCCTTACTGGAAACTTCCATGCTGTTCTTTCTTTTTTTTTTTTTGGTCTCTTCAATCAGATACAAAATTATATTCATATTCATTCCTGCCTTACACATATCTTTCCAAGCAGTTCAACTTTTCCTCTTTCCCTGTCATTATCCTAGTCAACAATGTCAACTCTGTATTTCTCACTTTCCATCTAGAAACCACTGTAGTGTGGTGGTCTGGAGGCATTTCTACATTTACATCTGAACTGTGCCAACAGAGTCATTTTAAATAACAAAACAATAGAACCCTGGCTATGTTAGTCATCTTTTTGTTGCTGGGACAAATACCTGCTTTATATAATCTAAAGGAAAAAAGTTTATTTGGCTTGTATTTCAGAGGGTCCAGTCCATGGTTAGCTGGCTCCATGGGAGAAACAACTTGGTGGAAGGATGAAAGTAGAGTGAAGCTGTCATCTCATGGCAGTATGAAGCAGAGAGACAGGAAAGAGCCAGAGAAGAAGGAGCCAGGGAACAGATATAGTCCCTAAAGCCAGGCCCCAAGAGCCATCCAGACAGAGGCAGAAGTGTGATTTGCTAATCTCCAGCCATTCAAGTTCACAGTCAAGATTAATCATTATCTAGCAGAGCACATGCTTAGCAGGTGTAAGGCCCCACTCAAATCCATGGCACCATTTTTTTAAAAAAGGTCTAAAACTAACAAAACACTGCTTGTGCCAAGTTTCTGGTATATAGGAAAATTTTTAAACAACTTCTTGGTCCTAGAAGTCTAGTCTTCCTTTGCTCTTAGTGGAAGCCCTTCCTGCCATCACCCCCTCTCCTTAACTGCTGATTTATCAATGAATACATTGAGCCATTCAAATGGAAAAAGATTTTGACCTTTGTCCTTGCTTACAAAAGCAGAGTTAATTTCATAAATGTGGGCTTTAGGGACAATGATAGAATTATTTAAAATATTTTGTCAGTAAATTATTTTATTGCTTTAATAAATCTTGTGCTATTCTTAGAGAATTCTATAAGAGGGTAGATTGTAAAGTATATGAAAAGGTCATTAATATAGTATTTCAGAAATATTCACTATTTAAATCTTTGTTATAGTAAAATACTAATAAGCAAATCAGAAGTGTGACAAAAGAAGACAACCTCATAAAGTTGTATCCTTTCATGTTACAAAGTACATGCTATAGTGCCTCTGTGCATGCTTGGTTCTTGATTGCTGGTTCAAGGCTTGCCCAGTCTACATAATGAGCTCAGGGCCAGTCTAAACTACAAAACGAGAATTTGTCTCAAAAAAAAAAAAAAATCAGGAATAAAATCCATGTGAAGACTGTCCCCACCCTTCCCCACCAAGAACCACCAAAACACATCAACAGTCTGGTGAGAAATGTTAATTATTGCCATTTCTTTAATATTAGGCAATGCAGTAATAAATTTTAGCTTCAATGAATAATGGTTCTTGAATAGTTAATATGAGGCCCATTAAAGTTTGGTTTAGACAATCTGTAATGGACAATTTGACAAGCTTAAAACTTTTTGTGTTATCTTTTGTCAGCATGTATGAAATGGCAAATGAGTCAGACACACCTGAGCAAGGATCATGAGTAATCAACCTGCTTTTGAAGTCTTTCAGAGCAGGTTTTGGATGACTGATGGTGATTTTCAATAAATCTGTACCTGAAAATCATTTAAATTCTTATCATGATTTGTCCATACATCACCAATTATCCTTGGTATATTTATTTTGACATATTGATGAGATATAATGTAATTGGCAACAATCTTTAAAGTCATGAAATGATGCAAGAATGATATAAAGGTATGGACTGTAGACAGAGCTCAAGGACTATAAAATTTAATGTGGTTGGGGCCGGAGGGTTAGTTCAGTGGTTCCGGCGCCTGCCTCTCAAGCGCAAGGACCTGGGTTCAATCCCCGGTAACCATATATAATGCTGGGCGTGGAGACTCACGCCCACCAGCAATCAACACTGCATACCACAATGCCGGATGTGGTGGCTCACGCCTGTAATCCCAGCACTCGGGAGGCAGAGACAGGAGGATTGCTGAGTTAGCAGCGGTTTGCCTGGGCTCCATAGTGAGCTCAGGGCCAGCCTGAACTACAAAGCGAGACCCTGTCTCAAAAAAAAAAAAATTTAATGTGGTTGTCAAGATTCATTGGAAAATAGCCTTTGAGGACACAGGTTGCTTTGAATATAACAATTCCTCACTAGTCTATTTGTATTTTAATAACAAAATGTCACTCATTTTATTAGTAGTATAAAATATTTAAAGTAGGTCTGACATGTTTTAAGTTCTAGACAACCTTAAATTTTTTGTGCTAATATGAATTATAATCTGACTTAGTGTCATCTGTTCTATACTACTGCAACATTTCAATTAAGAAAAAGTATAGATTATTCTCAAAGACATATAAACATCAAAACATTTCATTCTGAAGAGATTTTACCACTATGATTCTTGTTTTCTTTATGGAATTTTAAAATTATAAACCCTCTAAACCCTCTGGAACTCTGAATTATGGTTAGTTTAATCCTGAAGGAGATAATTATTAGATAGAATTACTATCTTGCAGTAACATAATATGCTAACTAAAAGGCCTCAGAATTGTGGGGATTTTGTCATGTCACTGAAATGCAGCATAAGTACAGGAAAATACACAAGCCATGAATGTACTGCTCCATGTATTTTTATCTAATGAACACACACTTGTATGGGCAGAACTTATAAAGATAATGTACTGTCACCTCAAAACACTCTGTCACTCCTCTGCCCCCTGCTGCTTCCCCAAGAGGAAGCCACTGTTGAGACTTTAGTGATCAGCTTTCCTATTCCTGACTGTTCCATGGTGTTTACTCTTTGGTACACTGCTTCTTTTACCAGTCTTTTTTGGAAGATCTTTCTAGGCTTGCAATGTGTAGTTGTTGCTGGTTCATTCACATTTCTTTCTCTTCTTTTTCTTTTTCTTTTGAGTCAGGGTCTCACTAAGGCACTGAATTGCCCAAGCTAGACTCAAATTTATGATCCTCTTACCTCAACCTTCCAGAGTGCTGGGATTACAGGTATATACCACCACACCTAGCTTGTTCATTCTCATCTTTACTTTGCCTTTGTATGATGATTCACCTGCTCATTCAGCTGTTGAAGGATATTAGGTTTGTTTTTCCATTTAGGGTCACGGTGAGTGTTGTCCTTTGAACATTCTTATTGTACACATCTGATGAACATATAGATACATTACAAGGAGTATAAGCCTAATAAGTCACAGGCCAAGATGTTCAGAGTTAGTAGATATTGTCAACCAGTTTTCCAAAGTAGATGTACCAGTTTGTTTCCCCCAAAAGGAGTTTTAACTTCTTTACATTCTTTCCAAGACTTACTATCATTTATCTTTTTACTTTTAGTCAGTCTAGAAAGTATACAGTGTCAAGAACTATAAAGAGCCTGAGATTTTTATTCTTTGCTCAGACTAATTAGGTGTGTGAAGCCTGAAAAACAACTCAATGTTCCTGGATCAAAGATGAAGGGCAGTTTATTACCTTACAGAAAAACAGCAAACAGAGTAACAACACTTTTGTGCTAGTTCTCCATGACCCAGATCCACAGGGTATAGAAACAAGGCAGTACATGTATGACCAGAAGATTGATAACAGTTAAGGAATCCTAAGGTTAGGTAACTTGATTCTTTTAGAGTGGTCAGTAAGCAGGCCTGCTTCACTCCAGAGGGAGACCAGCAAACAGCCCTGTTCTCTAAGGCTGTATACAATACAAACTCCTTTGAGAAGCAGGCTCATACAGAACAATGTCTCTGCTTACAACTAGAGCAGAAATGTTAAAAACCTATGGAAAATTCTGTACTCAGTGGCACAACCCATGATGGCTTTAAGTTGTACTTTGCTAATAGCTGATGAAGGTGAACACTGGGTTTGCCGGCCATTTGTGTGTGTACTCTCTTTTAAGAAATGTGTGTTCGAGTCTTTCTGCCTGTCTCCTATTGGGTTGCCTATATTCCTCATGATGGTGGTGATGTTTTCTAATTAATCTGTAGGAAAAAAATTTATGTGCTGGATACCAGGGGTTTAACTGATATGAATGAAAAACTACAATGAAAGTTTAAGTTAAAAAAAATTATTACAGGGCCGGAGGGTTAGCTCAGTGTTTCCGGCACCTGCCTCGCAAGTGCAATGTCCTGAGTTCAATCCCCGGAAACCACATATAATGCTGGGCGTGGAGACTCACGCCCACCAGCAATCAATACCGCATACCACAATGCTGGACGTGGTGGCTCACGCCTGTAATCCCAGCACTTGGGAGGCAGAGACAGGAGGATTGCTGAGTTCACGGCGGCTTGCCTGGGCACCATAGTGAGCTCAGGGCCAGCCTGAACTACAAAGCGAGACCCTGTCTCAAAAAAACAAAACAAAACAAAACAAAACAAAACAAAACAAAACAAAACAAAATTATTACAGTAAAAGACACATTGCAATTAACATGATAACTTTGACTACATTGTAGTTACAACTTGCAATTATTAAATTGAACCTCATATAGGCAAAAAAGTTTAATGAAAATGCACTTGTTGATACATTTTAAAACTTTTCTATCTTTTCCTCTAGACCTTTTTCCCACACTACAATAGTATGAAAGAGAGTTATACAACAATAAAGATGTAAAGGAAGCAGTTTAAAATCTCAATATATAACTCCCAACTGTTGAAGTTAGGTTGTTCTTTATCTATATACCTTGCTTATAGGGGAGGTAATATAAATTTTTACTAGTAGATTCCTTAGTCTATTTAATTTTTTTCTGTTGCAACAGTGATTAGAAAAATAAATGTATTGTTAACTTTTGACCCAGTGACAAGGTTCTGGGATTGACTCAGCTCACACTTTTGTATCAGACCATATTATAAACCATTAGTCTCCCTGGGAGATGATTGGCTGTGAGTCAGATATCCAACTACAACTCAGGAGTGTCCATGGGCTCCCTTCTTCAACCAGGCCTCCGACCACCATCTGTGAGCCTCAGTTGGGGGTTGAAAGTTCAGAGACAAAAGAGACATGAAATCCTCATTACTTAAATTAGACAAGAATATAATAGAACCCATAAGACAAACTCCCATGAAAGTTTGCATTGGCTTATGCTCTCCAGACTGATTGTTAGCCTCGGACTTTCTGACTTACAGAAACTTTCCAATACTCCAGATGAGCTCTTCTGTAGAATTCTGTGGCTCAGTCATGGAAGTTACTCCACAGCACAAAGAGATCAGAGCATCATGGCTTTCTGTAGAGCAGTCAGATTAACAGTGTGTGCTACTAATTATGGGACTCAGGGTCATGAAAAATCACATCATTTATATTAGGTGAGACATGGCCAATTACTCTTAAATTTTTCTTCAGGTAGTGCAGGGATGGCTTGAATTGATTTACTAAGTTGGCCCAGAAAAAAAAGAACTGTAATGAAGATATTTACTACTAGAAAATGCTAGGAAAGGAAGTTTGTAGATAGGGTTAGTTCTCACCAGCTCTTAGGATAAGTTATATAGAAAAGGGACAGAAAGAGAATTGATTTCACTACATGGAATGCATTAACATTTCAGAAGGAAAATAAAAAACTTGTTCCTCAAGTTTTTTCTTGTTCTCAAGCAGAAATCAGCCACTCTGTGTGTGGGTGGAGAGACAGTTGGGAATGCAGAGACAGAACCAAAGAGAAGTAAATACTGTCACATTGTAGTACGCAGGAAAACAGCCCCTCTTTGTCAGGGTTGGAGCCATAGATGAGGAAAACTTTTGCTTCACTTAACCCAAAACCTACCATCATATGTGCTAGGTTTTGCTTTAATTTGTCAGATAATGGAATAATAATAATAATATATGTTGATGGCTAAGCAAACACACACACACTGAACATCAGTCATGAAGAGAGCATTGGAACAGGGAAGGAAAATCAAGAAGGTTGATCCTATGTTGAAACTTGAATTTTTCCATTTCTTTATTTCTGACATCCCCATTCCTCCTTCTGGATCATTCCCAAAGCACCCAAATATCATTTCATCTTAAGAGAAGAAGAAGAAGAAGGAGGAGGAGGAGGAGGAGGAGGAGGAGGAGGAGAAGGAGAAGGAGAAGGAGAAGGAGAAGGAGAAGGAGAAGGAGAAGGAGGAGAAGGAGAAGAAGGAGAAGAAGAAGGAAGAAGAAGAAGAAGAAGAAGAAGAAGAAGAAGAAGAAGAA
>PVIC010047472.1:0-13878 GCA_004025085.1 Thryonomys swinderianus | reverse complement strand
TGGCTTCATTTACGGATGTTACCTTCAGTGTGTGAAGGGGCTAGCTTATTCATGCTTATCTGCTCAATCTACTGTTAAATGGGAATATAATGAAATGGGATTGGAATGCATCATTCAGTGACAAATTACACATATCACTGACAACAGTAATAGGAACAGTAAAAGCCACTGTGCAACTTTTTGCTGTCAGGGAGCATTTCCTGCTGCTTAAATAAAGGTGACCCAGCATGGAAACACTAGTCAGGAAGACTGAGAAGAGATTTCAATAGGACTGAATCAAGCAGAGTGCCCAATCTCCACAGGACAAGAGGTGTCTAATCACCCACAGATTTATAGTGTCATATGTAAGAGGATCCTGATAAATAACACCTCCTGCCCTACTTCCAGCTGTGTTATCAACATACACTGGAACAAAAGCACGAGGATGTCACACTGCTCGGCATTGTGACAGAACCATTACCTCATACAGCTGGCCCATGGTAGCACTAGTGGGAGGGATAGTGTTGTTGACAAAGAAGAATAAGGCGTCCTCAGGTCTCAGGTGGATCCTCTTCCGGATTAAGAAGTAGAACTGACCAACTGGATAAAGGAAAAGGAAAAGGGTAAGGAAAAAAATAAGACAAGAGGATTAGTATGAGCTTTATATACCACTGGATCAGGCCCAAATACTGACCAGATGCTTTGGTAAGAAACAGTAAAATTCAAAAAGGCCTGTATAATCCCTGACATGCCACACGATAGTAGTCCTCCTTGGTCAGTTTCAGACCTAATGTTAGCATATCCACACAAGAGTCTCACGATCACATGGAGGGAGAATGTTCAGACTAAGATGTCCCCTTTCTTGCCTACAACTGATACTTTCCTAACCCCACTTTCCTCCTAAGACAAACTAACGTGGGAAAGAGGTCACTGGACTCTAGTAATATTAGCACTCAACCCAGTGTCAGGCAGTGAGAGGGTTCAATGTTTAACCTTTTCCTGGGAATATTGGAAAACTTCTAGAAAGCTGACAATCTATCGTATTAATTCTGGAGCAAATTTTTCTACAAAAACTCACCAGGATTTCCTGGATACAATAGAAATTCCAGCAAGGATTGAAATAGCACCTGAATATATTCTTACAATTCCACAAGGAAATCTACAATAAAATGGTTAAAAAGAAGCTACCTTTAGGAGCTAAATATTTAGTCAAGAATCTCTAAAATGTGATCCTCTCAAAACTTGGCTGGTTTTGTTTTGGAACAGTTTACTACCACAGTAACAAGGCTGAATCTTTAGTTTAAAATTTGATGTCTCATCTTTAAAAACCTTCTGTTTTGCAGTCAAAATCAAACATGACCCAGCCAGGCGTGGTGGCTCACGCCTACAATCCCAGCACTCAGGAGGCAGAGGCAGGAGGATTGCTACAAAGCGAGACCCTGTCTAAAAAAAAAAAAACCAAAAAAACAAAACAAAAAAAATCAAACATGACCCAGAGGTAGAAAACAGTACAGGGAACGAGTGATGGCAGAATGACTGGGTCATTTCTGATCATGCTCTCTGGCAAATCCCCATCATGTTCACCAACTTTCAGGCATGGTACAGGGACTGAGAGTGCTCTGTCTTGGAATGAAGTCCCAGGCAGGGAAGGAACATTACCGGTGAGGTCCGAGGGCACCAGGTACTTCCTCTTGTCCAGATCAGGCACTCTGGCCTTGGGAGCCTTCTCCACAATGACCTAGGAAGAGAGCAGAGAGTGGGGATGAAAACCACAGATCAACATGGTTTTCCTTCCACATCTTACAATTACTCCACAGGAAGTGACTGACTAGGTCCAATACAACTTTTCAGCCACTACCCCCCTAACTTGACTTAACATAATTACAAGTTACTATGAGGCACACTACAGGAGACTTTCTTCTTGGTATTTAATTAGAATCGCAAGACTTTCTAAATTTTCTCAGGTGGATCTATCACCTATTAGTTTTATTTTATCTTTAAAATGCCATTTATAGGTAGGCATGGTGGCACACAACTGTAATTCCAGCATGCAGAAGGCTCAGGCAAGAGCCCTGACCTCAGTTCATGGCTAGCTTGGGGCAAATGGTGAGTTTAAGGCCAGTCTAAACTGTATAGTGAGAACTTGTCTTAGAAATATCAAAAAACAAAACAAATAAATTAATATCATTTATAAAGATACAGTGCTATGCTTTGGATCTTAAATATCCCCAAAGGTTCGCATGTTCAATGACTGGTCCCAGCTACGTGGTAGTGGAAGTTGTGGAAACTGGAAAGGATGAGGCCTCATAAGAGATTTTAGATCACTGGGCACATATCCTTGAAAGAGCCTGTGGGACCGTCTCTTGTTTTTTCTCTTTCACTTCCACATGAGGCAAGCAGTTTTACTTGACCATGTCGTGCTTTCTTGTCAAACACTGGAAACAATGAAGCCAATTTACTATGGAATGAGACTATGAGCCAAAATAAAACTTCTCTCTTTATAAACTGATTTTCTCAAGAGTTTGTTACACAAGTGGGAAGCTGACTACAACATAAGAGTAATGAGGTTTAAATTTCAAATTTGTCAAAATTTTCAAGAATGACTACCAAAGTATTGAAGATATTATTAGGTGAAAATGTATGAAGAACCTTATAATAAATGAGACTGTAGTATGACATCAGTAGGAAGGTTGGCTATGTTAGGGTTTAAACTGTACAATAAATACTTCTATCATACTTCAAATTTTATAAAGATCATGTATTTCTGTAATAAACAGAAAGCATATATATATATAACTTAGAATATATTTATAGACCTAAATACATAAGAATTAACTCAGCCACTAATTATAGGTTTATTCTAGAAAATCTAATTCTTTTAGATATGATATGGAGTCTCAAAAAATTAAAGGATGAAGCTAAAACAACGGACAAATATCCCTAGTAGATGTGTGATCAACAGATCACTTCACCTCTGAGCTTCAGCACTCCTTTTATAAATTCATGTTACTATGTGAATTTAAGTAATATATTTCATGTCAAATGCTTTATAAAGAATTGTCTAAACAAATATTAATTTGAAAGGAGGAACTAGAAGCTTAGAAATAAAATACAGCAGTCTTTGCTCATGCTCAGCATGCATGCAGCCCTCAAACTGCAACAACAACACATTTTTAAATACATCAAAATAAAAAACTGGTGCAGAGGTGAACCATAAGTTAAAAAGAAAAAGTAGAGGCCGGAGATTTAGCTCAGTGGTTCCAGCGCCTGCCAACAAGTACAAGGTCCCTGGTTCATCCCTAGTAACCACATACAACAATGCCGGGCATGGTGACTCATGCCCAACAGCCATCAGTACCACACACACCACAGTGCCAGGTGTGGTGGCTCACGCCTGTCATCCCAGCACTTGGGAGGAAGAGGGAGGAGAACTGCTGAGTTCAAGGCTTGCCTGGGCTACATAGTGAGCTCAGGGCCAGCCTCAACAACAAAGTGAGACCCTGTCTCAACAAAACACAACAAAAAAGGTAGAATTTCAGAGAAAGTCCAGCAAAGGGCGCCAGATGAGGATGCGCAGGACACTGCAGGGTTTCTCCTAAACTCAGAGGGATCAGACACCCTGGCACTGCACTAAGACATAAGAAGACAAGGAAACCAGAGGAAGGAGAAGCAGGGGCAACAAAACAGATCTCAGAGGACTAGAAGGGATTTGGGGAAAAACAGGAAGAAGAATGGTGATATTTAAGGGCCCAGCTGACCAGAAAACATCTAAATTTTGAGGAAACCTAACTGTTCTCCTCCTAGTGAACCCTGAACGAGATGTTCTGGGTCTCACTTTTCCTCTGGAAATGTGGCTAACACTCAGCAAGAGTATCTACATTTTCTTTAATTAGACAATCCAGGCCGAGAGGGCTGGTGCACACCTCTAATTCCAGCCTTCTGGGTGAGATCAGAGTGAGTTTGAGGCCAGCCTGGGAGATCAGCGAGTTCAGGGCCAGCCTGGACTATATAGCAAGACTGTCTCAAACAGCAATAGGAAAGACTGAGGATTCAGCATAGAATTAAAGCCAAATCTCTTGGACTAGGAGCATAGCTCACAGGTAAAAGTGCAGGGCTTCCCACAGTGGAGATCCTGGATTCAAATCTAGCCCAGAAAAAAGTGCCCTGCCAACTCACACAAAGTCACTAAGAGGTGCAGCACTTAACTAAAGAAGCCAGACAGGAGGGCTTCATGGCTTATATATTCTAATGGTAAAACATTTAACACCAAACTATGCACAGGAAAACAAGAGGATCAGCAAAAATATTCTGGGCCAATACAGGGAAAACTGAATGAAATGGGAAAGGTTCGGCTTTGAATAGATGAATGGGCTTTTTAATTCGGGAACAGGTACACACTAGATGTCACGATTTATGCAAAGCTACTAGAACAGAACCTGTCCTATTGAACTCTGAATAAAAGGTCATTCTGCTAGTTATCTTGCTGGCATCAGGCTATGCTAGAACTCCTGAGGGTAGCAATAGCTCATCTCCAATACTCGACAATGTAACATACACTGCATATTATTAATTCTGGCTGATGAAAAGTATAAATTCAAAAATGACATGGCACAGAGACTGGGGGCTTTCAAAGCTTGATAGTGTGAGAGCCAGGACTGGAATCCCAGCTTTGTCACAGGCCAACCATGTAGTGTTGTGGGAAGTGACTTCAGGTCTCTAACTCAGATCCTTCATCCATACAATGGGGATTACATTGATGCCAGGACTACATGAACATGCATGACTCAGAATACTGCCAGTGCATGTGGTAAGATACATACAGACCTAGCAGTCATTTTCGAATATTACAGATAGGGACTAGTGTCACCAGAGTTGAGAGCTTTTAAATTTGCCACCCACAGTCCAAGGATCACACACCGTGTAAAAGCTTAGTTCTCACTTTGGCAGAAAACCCTCGTGTAATATCTGGGAACCCCAATCCCAGCCATTAAAGAAAAAGGAGTTTCTACTGCTGGGCTTCTAAAGTGACAAGACCATAATAGGCAAGGATGGGAGAAGAATCCCAAAGAGTATCTACGAGTCAAGAAAAAAAGGTAATTTCACTTTTTAAAAAAATTACACGTACTCATGCTAACGCCGCCACCTGAACATAAAAGCACAACCCTACTCCCGCCCCCCTGTCCCCCCAACCTCCCACATGGAAATCCAACAGCTGTGTTCCCTCTACCACACTTGAAAATCTGCCTTCCAATGTGGCTGGCTGCACAGCCCACGGGAGAGAAAAACCAGGCAAGTGGGGGGAGGAGGAGCAGAGGAAGAAACACCCGGATGCTGACAGACAACCTTCGGGTTTCTTTCTCCCTTCTTCTCCTCACTTTATCTAGTTGTAAGCACTTAATCTGGGGTTACATCAGAGAAGAAAAGGCCTCGGTCTGGCCTCACGGGGCCCAGGTAGGGTGGGATCCGAATCAGTACCCGAAGAATGCCTCCGTCCCAACCCGGCCCTGGGGCCAAAGATGACAGGCCAGCTGCAGGGCCCAGAACGTGACCTTGCGCGCGGGCCGCGCCAGGGCCTCCTGTGCACAAGCACACGTCCCTAACTCGAAGGGAAACCCGGAGACGCCCGGTGACAGAGGGCCGGAGCGCACTCCACCCCGGGAGAGCCACTTGGGCGGCAGATCCGCGGCCCGGACGGCCCCGCCGGGCACACGCCGCCACGCGTGTGCGAGTCCTGCTGAGTCACCGCGCGCGCGGGCCCCGCGCCAGCGCCAGAGCCGCGGCCACGGCGGGGCCAGGCAGCCGCGGGAGGTCGGCAGGCGGCGGGGCTCCGGCCGGGGCGGCGCCCCCGCCGCGGGCGCTCACCGGGACCCGGTCGGGGTACTTCTTCCGGATCTTCTCGCCCTCCTTTTTCCGATACTCGAAGGGGTGGTCCTCCTTGTACTGGAACTTCATGGTGGGCCGCAGGCTCGCCCTCCGGATCCCCGCGCGGCGCCCGCCTCCCCGGCTGCAGACTGCGATCGCTGGCTCGGCCCGGCTTCAGGGTTCCCCGAAATGCCCCCAGAAACGGCAGCTCTCGCGGCGACGGCACCGGCCCCGGCGCTCGGCGGAGAGCTTCGGCCTGAGGTGGGGACGGCCGGGTTCAGAGGCCCCAGCTCCTTTCCCCGGAGCCTGAGAAAGAAAACACGGAGGCGGTGCGGCGGCGCGTGACGTCACGCCCGCCCCGCCCCGCCCCCTCTACAGCCCCGCCCCCAGCGTCGGGGGCGCAGGGACCCGGGCCCTCTCCGGTCTTTCTCCGGTCCTTTTCTTTCCCTGCGTAATTCTCCCGATCGCTTCCACCCATAGCAGCAAAAAGTTTCGCTTATTGTCTTGTGTGACTCTCACTTTAACCATGGCTTCGTAGCGGTAAACAAGGTTCTCAAGATGTTTTCTTCTCTCTTGCATTTCTTGGTTGAGTTCCAAAACAAATCAGGAGGAAAACCTAGTCTTCTGCAGCTGTGGGGATCTGGAGTCCAGGGGGAAAGGAAGGGCGGGATTCTTGGCTTTCCGGCACCGGAGCGGAACCGTCTCCAGCCGGCGTTTTGACCTTCGCCCGCGAGTGGCCCCGGCCGCAGATCGGGCGACTCCTCCTCCGCTCGCCGGCCTCCTTCTGTCTGGGGCGCTGCTGCAATTCCTTCCTCGAAGAGCAGCATTCGCGGCGTGACTCAGGCGTTCGGAGGGGAAGGGCACGAAGTGTGACCGAGGTTCCGCCAAGTGCGACACCAAGGGCGTCCGGCGCCTTCTCGTGGACACAACGCTCACTTTCTCCTGCCCACCCCGAAGGGAGGCCCGACTTCTGGGGAGAGCAACCTCACGCAAGTTTAGGTGGCGAGCTCCAGATCTCAGTACGAAGTACAGAAATTCACGTAGAAGGTAGATGCACCGATCCCAGAAAGTGCGGACTGTAGGGAAGACCCCAAGTGGGGCCGGGGGCTAGGAGGCCATCTCCTAGCGCCCCGGTTCCGTCACGATCGGGAAAGTCCTTTCCGACTAGGGCTGGGGCAGCGGGTCCTGTGGTGGTGGTGGTGGGGGGGGGTGGATCAGAAATGAAAAGAAGACAGGTGGGGTGCTTGGCCTGAGTAAATCCGAGCTGAGTTTTAAAAAACACTGGACGAGGAACCATAAAAAGAAGAGGTGCTGTTACATGTACCCAGTTCCCCACAATGGGAGTAATTATTATCTGAGCAAACCTGTGCTGATAAAAATTAAAATTAAAAAATACAAAATACTGGAAAAAGCAGCTTCTATCTTCTTTAGTATTGTCTCCAGTCTCTGCTTTAAAAAACATACAAGAGGGCCAAAGATTTAGCTCAGTGGTTCTGGCGCCTGCCTCGCAAGTGCAAGGTTCTGAGTTTGATCCGGTAACCACATACAGTCTGGGCGTGGTGGCTCACACCTGTAATCCCAGCACTCGGGAGGCAGAGGCAGGAGGATTGCTGAGTTCGAGGCTTGCCTGGGCTACATAGTGAGCTCAGGGCCAGCCTGAACGAACTACAAAGCGAGACCCTGTCTCAAAAAAAAAAAAAAAGAAAAAAAATCCTACTCTAACCTTTGCTGTTCATTCCTAAAATGCTTTCTTTGACTTTAGAGAACACGAACTCATGTTTCAGGTTGGGAGCTAGATCTTGCTCCCGCGTATTACCTTTCTTCGTGTTAATTATCCTCATGACTTTAAATCCTTTCTACATATGAAAATCCATAAATGAGTGTATTAAATGACATATTTTATAATTTTCATGACTTATTTTAATTTTGAAAGTGGTTTCTTTCCCATTTACTCATTTTGATCCAAATACTGTATGCCAAAATCTCTTAAAGGAGAATTTTACAACCAGTTGAGAAGAGTAATTGTTGTGATGGAAATTAAAATTTACCTGCTTTTAAGAAAACTGCTGAAAACAATCCTACTTAGTTACAATGCTGATTTTAATTTTTTGTGTGTGGTACCAGGGTTCAAACTCAGAATCTTGAGCTTGCCAGGCTAGCTCTGCACCTGTGAACTACATCCTCAACTGCTGATTTTAACTTTTAGCTTAAAAATACCTCAGCACAGTGGCAATACATACAGTATGTAAAAAATAATTTGGGCTGGACTTGGTGGCCCACTCCTGTAATCCGAACACTCTGGAAGACTGAGGGAGGAAAATCAAAAGTTCAAACCCAACTCAGACAATTTAGCAATTTAGGAAGACTGCTCAAAATTTCAAAAAAAGGACTGAAGTATCAACCCCGTGTGAAAGTCCTGGGTTCAAACTCTAGTACCACCACCACCTTAATAAAAATGAGAAGGGCAGGAGATGCAATTTGGGGTGAAGGTCCTGGGCTTGACTACTCAGGAAGTATGTCCTCCCCAGGACAAAATCTCAGCTAGTATGTTGGTGTACATTTATAATTCAAGCATTCTGGGAGGCTGAGGCTGGAAGATCTCAAATTCCCACTCACCTTGGGCAATTTAGCAATTTAGACTCTCAAAATAAAAAAGGACTGGGGACATAGCTCAATGTGAGGCCCTATGTCCATCCCTAATATTACCAAACAAACAAACAACAACAGCACAAAAAAATGCCAAAAAAATAAAAAAAGAATATCAGATCTGTCAATTTTAAGTTTTTCACCTTTATTCTCAGGATGACATTTAAAATGTTACATAAAGCTACTTTTATAAGTTAACACAATCAGATAAATAATGTTTCAAAATTTCCTTTTTAATAAAATACTTTTTTTTTTTTTTTTGGAAACAGAGTCTCGCTTTGTAGTTCAGGCTGGCCCTGAACTCACTATGTAGCCCAGGCAAGCCTCGTACCCACAGCAATCCTCCTGTCTCTGCCTCCCAAGTGCTGTGATTCCAGGTGTGAGACACCATGCTTGGTATTGTTGTATGTGGTTGCCAGGGGTCAAACCGGGGAACTTGTGCTTGCTAGGCAGGCGCTGGAACCATTGAGCTAATTTCCAGCCCAATAAAATACTATTTTAAAAAGTATACATTTTCTCAAATGTTGATTTCAATTTTTTTCTTGTACTCTTCTGGATTTTTTTGTGTTTTCAAGGGTTGAAATTTTTCCAATCTTTTATAAATATTTTCAAACCTAGAAAATTCCAAAGCTGGGTATGATAACTTTACATCATGACACTTTGTCACCACAGAGCAGTATAGTCCTCCCTGTAATGGGTGGTGCACCTCCTTCATAATGACAATACTGAGTCAGAAGATTAGGGAATGGTAATTGGCTGAACAAGTAGGCATGACTTGTCTATCACAGAGATGTAGAACCTGCTCAAGGAAACAGTTCAGGAAGCCCTGCACCTGGGACCAGTCAGGGAATATTATGTTCAGTTATTTTCCTTAGACGTCAAGCAGGGTTTTGATTGGGCGGCCTGACCTGCCTGAGGAGAGGGAGATCCAAAAGATGGCCTCTATGGAGCTCTTGTATCACTGTCCTCTCTCCTTCACAGTGGGTGCTCACCATTTGGAGTGGATTTTTCCAGTGTTTAATTGGTCCCCACTTTCTCAGTGGAGCATGTTTCTTTTTTTACCTGTAACAAATGTAAAACCTCACTACCTTTTCCACTTGTTTTGCCCTATTCTTTGTTCAGGCTAAATCTAGAACTTTCCTTTTAGGAAGAATCTCTAGAAAGAGTTCCCAGAGCCTAAGAACAGCACTGCTATTATAAAAAAAAAAAAGACTATTTCCCCAAAGCATTTAACATTTATATAATTTACATTAATACTTTTTCAGTGGCTTTTTAAAAAAAATTGCATTCTTTATTGGTACAATTTGAATACATCTCACACTCATACATAACATTGGGGAATTTGTACCAATATATGACACAGTCAATTCTCATTTTTACCCATATCCCCACCCACACCTCCCCACCCCCTATAAACATGCTCTTTTATTTTTTTTCAGAATCATATTTATTCCTTCCCCTCATTACATCCCCCACCAAATTTCCTCTGGAAATTTCCCATTCTAAAAAGATTGTCATACTACTAGAGCTCATTTGCATCTACCCGTGCTCATATCACCGAGAAGATCCGGTATTTGCCTATCTGTGCTCTATTGATTTCACTCCTTAGCGTGTCCTCCAGGTGCATCCATTTGCACATAAATGAATCAATCTTGTCATTCTTTATGGCAGAATAGTACTCCATTTTATAAAAAAACCACATCTTCTTTATCCAGTCTCCAGTTGATGGGCATTTGGGTTGTTTCCAAAATTGAGCTATCACGGTCAATGGCTTTTTATAATTATTCCCAGTCGAGCACCAGGATATGCAAACAAGATATACAGGTCTGATTTCTTTTATTCAGAGTACTTTATATTGTCATATATAAGCTGAGTAATGAAAGCATGATTTCAGTGTTTTGGTTTCCAATGAGAAATACAGCTAGGGGCTCAGTCACTTGCAACCATTTGCTAAATTCACTTGCTGAGCTGAGAGTTTAAATGAGATGTTGCTACTGATTTTGAATTTTTAAATAAGTACCAAATAGTATAGGGTGGGACTGGCTGATGGTAAGAGGAGAACTGTAAGGGAACTCTCCCTGGAGTGGCAAAGCCAATGAATGTGTCCTAGGACATGTTGTAAAGAATTTAATGCAAGTTTAGAAGGCATGCTAAGGGGAAGCCATGTTGAGTTTGAGCAACTCTTTGGAGTTATAACATATCCTAAATATTCCAAGGGGCAATTATTTGAACTTTTTCAGATGCTATTTATGAGAGAAAAATGAGTAAAAAAAATTTGAGAAAGAACAGCTGAATTTGGGTCTTCAAGCAAAATATCGTTCACACAATGACGCATAAGGTTGTCCGGGAAATGCTGAAGAGAGGGTTTTAGAGTAGGACTCATGAAATTTTAACATATATTGGGGCTATTTACCATGCCCCCAGGAAAGACCCTCTATTAACAGTTTTGGAAGGTGAGAACCTGAAATAATATTAGGGAGAAAGAAGTTGAACTTTTCTTTGTCTCCCTTGTGGAGTGGAATATAAAAAAAATCAATTTTTCATATTTACAACTATATGATGATAAGTCCTTCATAGTTTACAACTTTTGCTTCTTTTATCTTCTGTTCTCTTGGCCATCCATATGATAGCAGGTGGTTATAATCTTCTTAGACTATTCAGGCAAGTCTGGCACAGATGTTTTTATAGGAAACAAACACCATTCTTAGAAACATTCTCCTCCTGTCTAACATTTCTCCAAGCAAAGGACAAAACTTGTCCCTGCTATCATTGCCTTACATTTTCATGATCATTCCCTTACTTATTACTGACTCCACTTTTTTTTTTTTTTTTTTGAGAGAGAGTCTCGCTTTGTAGTTCAGGCTGGCCCTGAGCTCACTATGTAGCCCAGGCAAGCCTGGAACTCAGCAATCCTCCTGTCTCTGCCTCCCGAGTGCTGGGATTACAGGCGTGAGCCACCACGCCCGGCACTGACTCCACTTTTTTGGTAGGGAGTCTATAGATCTTGAAACCTCTCTTATTTGTAATAGTAATGATGAAATTATTTTCCACTTATTTAAACACTTGCAAAAATTGATTAAACATTGCATGGTCAATTTTAGGTTACTCACATACATTCCTACTCTATTCTCCCTGGTCTCTTAGCTGAAGGCAACAGGGTTTTATTGCTGTAGAGAAACACTATTCCCACAAAGGACAAACCAAAGCCCTTGGTTTTTACTGACAGCCCTTAACTGGCCAACAATGGCCATTCCCTGTAGATTTCTTTTTTTTTTTTTTTTTTTTTTTGAGACAGGGTCTCACTTTTTAGTTCAGGCTGGCCCTGAGCTCACTATGTAGCCCAGGGAAGCCTCAACGTCAGCAATCCTCCTGTCTCTGCCTCCTGAGAGCTGGGATTACAGGCGTGAGCTACCATGCCCGGGGGTCCCTGTAGAATTTTTAACTAGGGCGGGAGGGAATATGCAAAACTATGAAGTGAGGTGAGTTCCAGGTGGGACAAAACTATAGTCAACTAGTAAAATTGCAAATACAGTCACTTAATATTGATCCAATAGGATCAATATTAAATTGGAATCTAACGGGGAAGCAAGTTCATATAGCAAGCATCCAAGGAATGAACAAAGATTTTCCGTAAGGGCTGGGTCAGAGATCCTTGGGAAAAGATGGGTTAAGATCCCCCACAAGGTAATTGATACCTATTTAGAAAATCAATCAGTGCTATTTGTCCCTAGGGGAAGCTTCAGGGTGTGGTGGGTTCTTTCCTTTTACAATGCTAACCTGCAGTGAAAGTATCTTGCTGTAGGCAAAAGCAATGAGGGGAATGAAAAATATGATTAAAAAAAGAAACCATATGTATATAGGGTGTGGGAGGTTGTAGGGTAGGTAGGGAAATGGGCAAAAATGAGAATTAACTCATGTCATATACTGGTACAAATTCTCAATGTTGGGTGAGATCATGATGTGTATATAAAATATCCCAATAAAGAATTCAGTTAAGGGCTGGAGATTTAGCTCAGTGGTTCCGGTGCCTGCCTCGCAAGTGCAAGGTCCTGAATTTGATCCCGTAACCACATACAATGCTGGGCGTGGTGACTCACACCCACCAGCAATCAATACCACATACCACAGTGCTGGGCATGGTGGCTCATGCCTGTAACCCCAGCACTCAGGAGGCAGAGGCAGGAGGATTGCTGAGTTCCAGGCTTGCCTGGGCCACATAGTGAGCTCAAGGCCAGCCTGAACTGCAAAGTGAGACCCTGTCTCAAAAAAAAAAAAAAATCTAGCCTTTAATGTTCCATTTTTACAGTGCTGGATAAATCATTTGTATTTAATACATTATTATACATCCTGTATATATTACAAGTAAATTTATGTCTTAAATGGTAGTATAACATAGGTAAATTCATTTTGCCATTTTACAGATAAAGAAATTGAAAGGCAAAATTATTGAATGACTATACCAGGATTGTACATGATTTAAAGAAAAGAGGTAGAAGAAAAGAGAAGAGGTAGAATTTTAAATCATAAAACCTTAGTGTTTTTTGTTTTGTTTTTGGGGTACCAGGGATCAAACTCAGGTTCTTGTGCTTCTAAGGTAGGTGTGGTACCACTTGAGCTAAATCCCCAGCACTTTATCATAAAATCTTATTTTAAATCTTTAGTGATCTTTCACGCTCTCTATTACACTAATGTGACAAAAATTATGGCACAATCTTATTTGGTAGAATAAGGGACACAAGGAATGTTCACATGTGTGATGTTAGGACAGGTGGAGTCACGGTGGTGAGGAGAGGCCTAATTTTTATCCACTGGAATGGCAAGTTAAAAGACACATGGTCCCTGCCCGGTGTTGTGGCTCATGCCTATAATTCCAGCATTCAGGAGGCAGAGGCAGGAGGATTGCTGAGTTCCAGGCTTGCCTGGGCTACATAGTGAGTTTAGGGCCAGCCTGAACTACAAAGCAATACATTGTCTCAGAAAAACAAAAACCAAAAAACAAAAAAGATACATGGTCCCAACTGAGAATAAAAATCAATAATTCCAACATGTATGGCATTTTCACAAATGTGAGTTTAAAAATAAAATCCAAAAACTAGAAGTAGATAGCATAGGTGTGTGTGCTTTTGTGTGTGTGTGTGTGTGTGTGTGTGTGTGTGTGTTGGGAAGGTGTTATTTTGGCCTCAGACACCTTGGTGAACTATCTTTTTGTAATGACTTTTTGATTAGATTAAAAAGCATAAAATTATATTGAAAAATAAGTGCAGTAATTTTGTAGTTTGCCATTTTAAGTGTGAGCGTGTTGAGTGTAAATAAGACTCAGTCACTCAGCTCTCTGAAAATAAGGCTACCTTGCTGTAACTCAGCTTCTGCAGCTGAAAGAGGGGCACAGAT